>JADDOH010003037.1:0-223304 GCA_016648135.1 Agrypnia vestita
TTAGGAATCATGATGGGACAATTTTGGAAACCAGGAATGGGCTTAGGAAAATATCACCAGGGGATCAGGGTTCCGGTTAAGGTATCACCGAATCATGAACGAGAGGGTTTGGGATTCGGGGCTAGGGTAAAAGACGGAGTGATAGTTGTCAGTCTGGGTCTGGTACAGCATGGTATAGAGGGCGACGAGGAAGGTAGGGGATTGTTATGTAACATTAGGGAGTTGCCGGGTTTTAACACTTTGTTTGACGACCCCGAATATATGGAGGACGGGGAGTTAATCGGGAGTGGAATGCCATTGCTACCGGAAGTAATGGCTCATATTGGTGGGGGAGCGGTCCCTTGTCTTATAGATACCGGCAGCCAAATCACCTGTGTTTCCCACGAATTTTGGCTCGAGCGCCTCAAGGACGAGGTCCGGTATCCTACCTTTCCGATTACCGCGATTCAAATAAAGGGAGCTGTGGGTCAAAGGAGTCAAAGGGTTACCAGAATGGTGCTGGTACCCATTGAACTACAGGCACCAAAGATTACCTTCAATACTCCATGCCTGATTGTCCCCCGGTTGATAAGGCCGGTCATACTGGGTTTCAACTGGCTGGAGGAAAATAGGGTGGATATACAATGCGGGGCCAAACGGTTGATAGTGTCTACAACCAACGGGGAACGGGTATCAATGCCTCTATTACAAGCAAAAATTCTGCGTAAGGAAGATGAGAGTACAGAAATGGACGCAATACAACAGCAGGACTACGAAACTAACATAATGCTCCAAATCAACAACAGGACAGTAGAGGAGTACATTGGAGGGTTGAGATTGGGCGAGAAGGAAAAGGCCGGATTAACGAAGTTGCTATTGGAAAACCTACGTGCATTTTCCGAACGCCCGGGAAAAACTCAAAAATACCGTCATAAGATACTGATGAGGGACGAAACCCCATTTATGAAACGCTCATACCCAATACCCTGTGCATACCGGGACAAGGTGGGCGAGAGAATTGCCGAAATGGAAGAGTTAGGGTTGATTAGGAGAGAAGCGACACAGTACTCCAGTCCCTTGACCTATACACTAAAGACGGACGGCAGCGTGAGGATACTGCTAGACGCTAGGGAGCTGAACGCCCGAATGCTCCCCGACGTAGAGAAGCCTCCACTGACGGCAGAAATCCTACAGCGGTTCCATGGGGTGACGTATATGAGTACCTTGGATTTGAACAATGCGTACTACCAGATACCGCTGGAGGAAGATAGCAGGAAGTACACAGGGTTCCTATTCGACGGGAAGTCCTATGTCTATGAGGTACTGCCGCAAGGGCTCAAGACGTCTGTTGGGAGCTTTAGCCGAGCAATGGACATCATATTGGGGTCCGAAGTACGGGAGTTTTGTGTCAATTATTTGGATGATCTGGTCGTCTTCACCACGGGAGATATGAGTCTACATTTCGAACACATAGAACGAGTACTGTGCAGGCTACAAGAAGGAGGGCTGACTTGCCGATTAGAGAAATGCCAGTTCTTACATACTAAAATCAATATGTTGGGGCACATCATAACGCCGGAAGGAATATTGATGGATGGCGAAAAGGTCGCAGCGATCCAGAACTTCCCGGTCCCTAAACGGGTGAAACAACTAAGGGCCTTTCTTGGGTTGTGTAATTTTTACAGGAGGTTTATAACGAAGTACGGGGAGGCTACGATCCCACTAAGCAACCTTTTGAAGGGAGGTAGGAGTTGGAACTGGACGGATGTCGAGCAAAGGGCGTTTGAGCGAGTCAAAGGGCTATTTCTGGAAGCAGTTTTGCTACACCACCACGACCCTTCGAAAACTTATTACTTGCAGACAGACAGTTCCGGATATGCGATTGGGGGTGAATTATATCAACTAGATGAGGACGGCCAACACCACGTGATTGGGTTTGTAAGCAAGAAACTCACAGGACCGGAGTTGAAATGGACGGTGTCGGAACAAGAACTGTGGGCGATTATCTACTCCCTACGCAAGTTCGAGACGTATTTGAGGGGAGTAGAAATCGTAATCAGGACAGACCACCAAGCGCTGACCTTCCTGAAGGGGTGGAAACTACATAGTGGTCGCGTGACAAGGTGGATTCTGTACCTTAACCAATTCAATTTTAGGATTGAATACATTAAAGGTGCAGAAAACGTAGGACCGGACATAATATCACGGTACCCTGAAGACGTGGTAAATGCCCAGGATGAAAAGGTTGCCTGCCCGGAAATTGCTGCTTTCGTAACGGACCATGGACGCGAGCTCGGAAAACGATTATTGGACCTACGCAATTTACAACTAGCGGATGAGCAGTTAAAGGCAATACATACGTACCTACAAGACGGGACGCATGGGATACACGGTCAATTTATACGGAGACACGGAAATTATTATCGATTAGAACAAGGTGTGTTATATTATGAACCACACGGACAAAGCAAGGTAATTGCGATTCCACAAACCATTCAGAACGAGCTGATACAGTTTGTACATAAAGAGATGGGACACAGTGGGACATATAAAACACTAACGGCTATGAAGCGGAGGTATTTTTGGCCCGGGATGACGAAAGGGGTAAGGAGCTTCGTGCAGACGTGTAACCTGTGCCAATTGGCGAAACAAGACAGTAGACCAGCGGTAGGGCCGGGGAAGTCTATTATTGCAACTGATGTAGGCGAAATAGTAATGGCAGATTTTTATGGGCCACTGCCACCGGGTCCTGCGGGAGTACGATTTATACTAGTGATACAAGACGCGTTCAGTAAATACATCAGATTGTTCAAATTGAAAAAGGCAAGCTCCGGTGGGGCTGTAAAATGTATGATACAATTTAATGCCACTATCAGGGTGCAGGCGGTCTTGACGGATAATGGGCCTCAATTTGTTTCCTCAGTATGGGAAAGAGAATTAACTGCACTAGGAGCTACAATAATGCATACTTCTGTCCACAACCCTGGGCCGAACGGAACCGAGCGGGTGAACAAAGAGCTTGGCAGAATATTCCGTACGTACTGCCATAAAAAACACACGAGGTGGCCACTTTGGGTCTCAGACATAGAAAAGAAATACAATGATACAATACATTGTAGTACAGGACATACGCCGAATGAGATAGTCTTTGGTAAGGGGCCACAATACCACTTTGACAGCTATTTAAAGTGGCCGAGGGAATCATTGGACGTGAGGATGGTTAGAGAGTCCGCCAGGAAGAATATCCTGAACAGCGCAAAGTTGCGACAGCAAAATTTTGATGAAGAACATCGAACGGTGATCTACGAGATTGGGGATGTAGTGAAGTTGCGGAGGTTCCCGCTTTCAAGCGCCATTAAACGAGAAACCAGTAAATTTTCCTTGTTGTTCGAGGGGCCGTATCGGGTTGCGGCAATCCCCTATAATAACACATACACTTTAGTCTATCTGGAGACAGGTGAAATTAGGGGTGACTACAGCGCGATACATCTGTCCAGATATCACCTAAATAAGGATGTAGGAAACGGAAAACCATGAGAATCTCTAGAAGATTAGAAGAAGGGGGCGGGAGTAAGCACTAATAGACCGGCGAAGCACAAAGGGGAGGACTATGCTATGTTGTACCAGGGGCCCGGATTGATTTTATTTTCTTGCTTAATATTTACACTAATTTACGGTTCTTGTCTATACAAATTAATTGAATACCTTTTTTTTTCATTATTATACACATTTATATACAGTTCTAGTTATTTAAATTGTTATATTATATTTGTGTCTTTATTGTGTCTATATATATTATATTTTCTTGCTTAATATGTACCTTGATTTACGGTTTTTATTTTACTGGTTGGTTATATGTGTATTCTTGATAATGATACACTTTTGTTAACGGTTCTTAGTTGTGTCGTTTAATTATTCCTCGCATAATATGTATATGGGTATACAAATTGATTAAATATGTTCCTCATTATTACACACATTTATATACAGTTCTGGTGATTTAAATTGATAATATTTCCTTTCTTAATATGTACTTTGACTTACGGTTCTTATTTATACTGGTTAGTTTGTTCTTGATTATGATACACTCTTATTAACGGTTCTTAATTGTCTCACTTAATTATTCCTCCTTTAATATGTACATTAGGTTACAGATCTTGTTTATACAAATTGATTAAATATGTTCTTCATTATTATACACATTTATATACAGTTCATGTTATTTAAATTGATTATTTTTCCTTGCTTAATATATACACTGAATTATAATTCCTGTTTATACAAATTTATTCCATATGTTCTTCATTATTATACACGATTATATTTCAGTTCTTGTTGTTTAAATTGGCTATATTTACCTTGCTAGTATGTACATTAAATTGGGGTTCTTAATTATACTGATTAGTTTAATATGTGTTTTACTATTATACACATTCAGATACGATTCAAGCATTTAAATTAATTACCTTATTTTACCATTGAATTGCAGTTCTTGGTTACACCGATTAAGCATTTATGTCCCTGATTATTATACCTATTGATCTATGGCCCCTGAATTTTACAGGCCAATTATACTTATTTATAACATAAACACTGACTTATGAATTGTACAAAATGACTATGTGGGGGTTTGGCAATGTGATTGACTAACTATAAGCTGAAATAAATAATGTTAATCTATTTAAGACGGGAGGGTGGTTAACACCTTTTGGAAAGAAAATTGTAAGGGAAGTCCAGGTCAACTTGAGTTGTGGATTACCGGAATGGGCGGGCGGGGGCCCATTCAGTAGAAATAAATAAATAGGGAGGGATGCCCAAAGGTGGAATCCGAACCTAAGAGAATTGTGCGCGAAAAAAAAAAAAAAAAAAAAAAACAGTTTCTTTTCCAAGGGGGGTTAATAATAAACTCTTGATAAGTATCACGAAATATACTATCCTATTGGGTTATTTAGCAGATAGGCTCGATCTGATAGATCATTCCTCTCTCTAAATAAGGGGGAAGCTGTGATGGTCGACATAGAGATAGATTTAATAAATTTAGAAAATCTTAAAATAATAATATTCAAAAAAGCCAAGTATGGACATCAAAAATATATTTCTTCTGGTTTGAATCGTTTAAAAGTAAAAGCCTGATATATTTCTTCTCAAGATTCTATGTATTACAAGAGGCTAACAAAATATTGAATATTCAGCTATACAAGTAATATTTCTTAGATCTTTATTATACCATAGATATAATTCTGTGTTAAATTAATATTGTTTGCCAATCCTAATAGACTCGATCTTGTGAGTAGGTGCGAACGAGCCTTTATTATTTATGAATAGGAACAGCAAGCCTCGCGTGTAGCGAGTGCTTTACCATTATCTTAACGAAACGGACCAATCACAGGCGCGCTTTGCCTTCGACGGGTTGAGCCGGAGGCGACCGTCCTGATGGCTGAATCCGGCCAATGGCGAGCGCCGGCGGTGAGGTCATCGCGCATAGGATGAGTCACTGCACTAGCGTGGATTTCAGAGGTATGGTGAAATCGTTACTATAAAAGGAGCGAACGCGATATACTCGGCCCCCTTCAGTTCGAGACCAGACTTGCGAGCGGGAGCGCTGCCCAACAGACTACCGACGGAGCCCCGAGTTCCAGATCATCAGTTGCGAGCAAAGGAGCTGCCAGCTTGAGAGAAAGCGGGTCTTGCAGCGGCGAAGTATAGAGATTCCACCATCCCGCAGCACCAGAAGGAGGATTCCGCCACAAAGAGTAACAGATAAGGATCATATTCATATTATCTATTACGGTTAATTATTTTCACTATCGAAATGTATTTATTTTGGGAATATTTGAGTTCGGAATAATTATGTGTAATTAAATATCACGATTGCTTGTGTGATATTGGTTCAAATCGTACAAGAATTCCGTTCCAAACGGGTGTATTTTTATGCAAAGCGAATTTCATACCGTTTATGCTAAAATTTGAATACACGGATTTCTATATGAATTACTTAGTAGCATTATAATAATTACTGTATTGCATAAGTATTGCGCAATCCGGTCTTCAGTTAACTCTTTATGATTTGAGTACCTCGGTACATCTAGCTTAACAAGTAGCTTCAGAATGACGAGTAAAGGACAGAATGGGGAAATCTAACTAAAGATTGGGGATATCTGGTTTGTGTTAGCCTAGCTGGCTGAGGGGTGGATGATTGCCGGCACTTGGGCGTGGAACCCGCACAAGCCCCTGCAGGGCCCCTTAAAGGCGGGGTCCTCCTTGTTGCTCGGGGTCGTCAATAAACCGACCACCTAACCTCATCTGGCGCAAACTACTTAAACCAACAAAAAGGTTCCCTTTGTCTTTGGAAGGATTTCCATGCTTGAATGCTGTAAAACCTTGATAGAAAACGTTAACTTCTATTTCGTCCTCTGTAAGAAAGACAGGGCCAGAATAAATATAAAAATCATTCACTCATATGGAATAGCTGGGATATTATAAATATGTTACTAACACTCTAACATTTGTCCAAAGTAAATGTTGCAAGATGCAGAATCGTGGGACGCCGCTCTGAAAAGGCATAATGAGATTGCACAATAATTTGTAACATCGCTGACTATGCCCGCAAAGGAGGCTAATGTCGTCATCAATTCGTACCAAAAGAGTACATGATTCTTCAAACACCGGCCTAAAAGAAAGGCGCCTCAAGACAACACACATCATCAGAAACTCGTACCAAAAGAGTACGTACATCTCAATCATAAGCCTAAAAGAGAGGCGTCACAGGATCACATCTCGTAAAGAAGAGATAGAGTCTCGGGATGCAGTAAGTTCCGGAGGAACAAGGGGGGCCGTTTAGTCACTTAGGAAGTCGGCCACCGGGTTTAGGCGGGCGCGGGGCCTCTACCCCTCTCAGCAGAGATGCTGAGGGTTTAAAAAACCAAAATTTAGCATTCAAAGAAACTATTATTTCATATAAACTCACGGGCTGTTGTAGAATCCTTTCGAACAAACCATCCCCGAGACCTTATCTACTTATTTATAAAGAAGTTTCGCTTCAAAAATGTCGTATTTCGTAAATAGCAAATATATGTATTATTTTCTCACGCAATTAATATGAACAGGTTCATGCACGTCTAAGACGACACCATTCAAGGTAAGAATATGTTAATATAAAGTGTTTAAAATTATTAGTTTCAGTGTTATTTAATATGTGAATTTCTCCTCTTTATGCCGTTCGATTGATTTTATTGGGTTGTTTCCAAACGGAAATGTTTTATTTCTAATACACGAATTCTTCTGGTGAACGTATTTTATTGTAACATAAATGTATAGATTATTAGGTTCGTTAGATGTTTTTATTACGTAATATTATGCAATTGTTTCCACACTGCTCCTATAAAAGAATTTGAAGTTATTACGATACACAACGGGGTCCTTCATCCATTAGACGAATCATGTGCCAATTCCACGACGTATTACGAATAGTATATATTGTATTTATCGAGATTTAGTCGCATTTATTATTTCTAGTGAGGTTTTTAGTATTGGTTCCAGGCGCCATTATGAGGCGGAAATAGTTCATATTCATAGCCCGACTGCAATAGGTATTTTTGTCGCGTAAGAGGTAGCACTTTTAGGAATATAACTGTGTTTTATGTTTCGTCCCTGACGGACAGGATGGTATAGCTGTGGCTATTTAGGTAATATACTTAGTAAATGCAAAGGGCATTAGGTATTATCGATTTCGACTGCGAACCCAAGATGTTAGAAATATTTTAGTTCCTATAATTTCATTGAATATTTGCTGCAGAATAATATTTGATGAGAGAAGTAGTTAATATTCCATTCAAAGCAAAAGTTTTAGCCAATATCTTCATAGGTAATATTCAACAGCAAACTAGATTTATTTTCAGTTAGTTAATATTTTTAGTTAATATTGCATTCAAAAGCGCAATTTTCACAGAATAATTATTTCCAGTTAATAATATATATTTTAGTTCAATGTATAGTTAGCACAGGCAGAGTATTAATATTGTATAGGATACATTATTTTTAATATTTCATAGAAGGTATAATATTTTATTCCGCGATCCTTTTATAGTTACAGCGTATCTGTCGACCTCAGCCGTTGCCACCCGCGCCGTACAACTATTTTCGCTAACATCATACGGCAAATGACCTTATTCATTGCAATGAAATATATATTATTTAATATTATTTTCCACGACGTATTTTTGACGGGACACCCCATAGGATTCATCACATTGTTAGTCGCGGCCAGGAGTGGGCAAATTAATTGAACATAGTAGATAAAATTTAAAATTCAACTCGCGTCAACTATTTTACGACTGTATAATATTTTTCATATAACAGAAAACATCTCTAGAAAATACCGTCATTTGACGAGGACCCACTATCTATCTGGATCATTACAATACTAAATACAACGTGAGTCTGGTGGTTGCAGTCTCCGACTCTAGAAATACACGCGGTCGAAAACGAAACAGAATACTGATTGCAAAAAGTTGCTTCGCTCTGTTTATTTCAACGTTACGTCATCACTCATCATACACATTGCAGTGAAAAGTTTGCCGGCCCCTCTGTTTCGCATTTTCGCAGAACACTTTCCTTCTCCGCTTATTTAATGTTGAATAATTGCGGCAGCACGAAAGGCTCCGGGATTTTTTCGAGCTTACGTGGTGTATAAACATATAATCAGACGGGAATGCAACAAACGGACACAGGGATGCATTTAATTGGAGGGCTGTGTACAAAGGAAGAGGTTCGCGCTGTGGCCGCCGCAGTTGGCGGGTTAAAAAATAATATATGTTAAAATTATCCTCAATGGCCGGGGATAATGATCGTAATAACGAAATATCATTACAAAACAGCAAAAACAATGATTTTCTGCAACGTACGATTGCGCATTCAAAATGTTTTCGACGAATATTACGTAGTATCAAAATGCAACAAGTGTATTTCGATAGTTTAATATACCTACAAATTAGAACGCTATATATTTAATAAGAATAAAAATAAGAAGAAGAATATTAATTAATATAAATTAACTTTGTTTAAACCACTTATTTATTGAAAAAAATCAATGAATATTTGATGAAGAAGCCATTGGCTTTGAAACATGTTGATTTTTTTCAATAAATAAGTGGTTTAAACAAAGTTAATTTATATTAATTATAATTATGTTACCACAAAATAAATTTGCTACATTTGAAGAAGAAGAATATTAATTAGTTTTTAGGATACATTATCAGCAGATCTAGATATTCCACAAAAACATATTGAAGTACAATGTGATGTCAAAAATGTCACAATTGACAATTTTTGGGATAAAGTAGTTAAAAACAGTTGAAGAAAAATCGCCCTTCAGTAACGGATTGCCTACACAAATGAAATAAAGAGAGTTGAAAATAAAAAAATAAATGTGATAAGATGACAACTGTCAAAGAGAGGTTCACAGGCAAAGGGGATGAAGGTTTTAATAAAAATATTTTTGTTTTCCGATTCTCAATTTGTTTCAATAATGTGGTTCGCTCGCTGCGGTAAAACATGTGAGTGGATCAACAATGTTGAAATATTAATAAAGTGTCCTTTTTCAATTAATTGTTTCTTGAATCTACTTATTTCACATTTTGATTTTCTTTTTTTATTTCCAGGTAAACAAAATAACCCAATACATTTGAGAATACTTGACTCGTCTATTCTTACAACTCGAGACAACTTTAAACGTAAGTACTCTTTTAATAGTCTTATTTTGACGTCTGGAGCGAAACCAGCGAAACAGACAGATAGCGATATATGATATTGAAGGTTATAAAAGGTAATTAAAGGACAAAAGTACCAACCTGCATACGAGAAATATTCTCGGTACTGAAACAGGATGATAAAAATGTTGGAGCAAGTTACGACAAAGTGTTCCAGTGACTTTTTGCATTAAATAAAACTTTGATGAATTTCGAGAGCTTAAATTCGTTCCCCACCGCCGCGACCGATGACTTTAGTATATTCTTTCATTTTTCCAATCAACGACATGCATTTACATCTTCTTCATCTCTCATCCAATTAATTTGGGGTCGGCTATCCTTGTACGAAAACGCCAGGACGCTTTCCCATCTTACGCGGGGGTTCTTATTTCCTTCTCGATGTTTAACCACTAAGGTGCTCGAGGACTCGGTCTCAAGGCAGTTTTAACAGAACTTCCCCCATCTTCTCTGAGATCATTGCAACCTTAAAATTCTCACATTATTAATGCATCAGATTCTTTTCAAACTTCCCACACACACAGAAGAACATCGGGATGCGATATGCAAGTTAATAAGGGGTGTATCTGGATGATTATTTATTGAACATAATTGTCTGCGAGACGAAATGTCGTGATTAACACAACTGTAAACAGACAGGAACACACCGCAGAACCTGCAGCGCGTATGCTAATTGTTATGGTGTTAAGTGGAGCATGATACCGCAAGATGCATCTCAGCCTTTAGGACGAGCAGACTGGTTGCACACACACCAGCACGGCGACTGCAGGCGGGTCACCCACACCGACAGAGAACACGCAAAGTGCAAGGTGCAACGTGCACCCAGTACGCAAAGTTATTCCGGGGGAGATATTAATGTCTTTGCGCTAGAGGTTCTTAACAGGTGGATATTTATCGCAAGAGAAGACAATTTAATAATTATTGTACATCAAATATATTGAAGTATTTCAATCATGTCTGAGATCAGGTTAAAAAGTGTAATTTTTTGTAATCAGAATGTAACAGAAGCCGAGTGGATATCCGCCATTTTTGACCTACAATGAGAGGCCCATAGCGGACAGTACAATATGCAGTTTACCACATACAAGCTAAATCTCAATTATGCCTGATATCAGGTAAAAAATAGTGTTATTTTTAGTAATCAAAATGTAATAGAAGCAGGGTAGATTTACGCCATTTCTGACCTACAATGAGAGGCCCATAGCGGACAGTACAATATGCAGCTTACCACATATGAAGCATAAATCTTCTAGAGTATACTTAGCTTTGAATAATGCATCAATGATAAATTCAAAGAATAACATCTATTCTTTTCGTCGACTTTCACGAAAAAACCCAAAATGATTCGTTAGCCTGATATAAAAATGAATATCGAAGAGCAAAAAACAATCGTTGAAGATAATTTCATTACCACGGTCATCTTACAATTTTAATCTTAATTTTATAATAATTTCCCTATTTGTCCCAGCTAAGGAGAGGTTGTTTGATCAAAAATTGGGTGCTTGATTGTTAGAAAGCGCAAAAATCTATTCATCAAACAACCTTAATTTGTTGCAATTTTATACCAACCTTAAAGTAGGTTTTAAGAAGTTGACTGCAAGTTGTTTGCAAGTCATGACGCGGGTAAAAACCTCCCCTTTTAGAATCAGTAGAAAATAAAATAATTCGCTGAATTACCATCTATGAAAACCGCACGATCTTTTTGGATCACCTCATATTATGTTCCAATCTAATCTAACCTATCTTGTTATGCTCCAATCCAATGTAACTAGTTATGTTGCGATCTAATCTAACTCGAGCGGTTATGACAGATTTACCGGAAGGCAAACTAGTTTGGTGGTGCTGACGGAATAACTTTGTGAGTGTTATTGAAGTAACTGATCAATAAAGTAAATTTAGCTAAAATGGATGCATTTAACTCAATTACATACCAATGAGCTTTTTCTGATGTATTAATCTTGTAAAAATTTAATGTACAAATCATAAATTAATTCAATTTTTTTTATGAAATGTTTTTAACTTTAACTACGATGTTCACGTTCATAATATCCTTCGTCAGGTAGTTTTCGCGTCCAGGTTTTGGCTACGGGTGATGTGTCAGGACGGTCTTCTTCTTTTTTAGCAAAAACAATCTTATCCTACAATTCCATCCGCCGTTGTGGTACAGTTCTTGCAGGTCTATCTTGATATTACCCGCCTACTTATTGGTCTCCTTCTCGAAGATACGATCCTGCTGATCACTTTGTGCGTATTACGGGACTCATCTACTCGTGCTACATGTCCTGTCCACTGCAGCCTATTTGCTTTCATCTTCTTCAGGATATCAAGTGCGCAATTCCTTCTGGAAAGTCTGCCTAGTAATTATTTAAAATATTTTTTATAAACCTAGTCCGTGCAATTATTTTTTGAAACAGTTTCATTCGTTTGTCTCAGAATGTACTAAAACGGTACATAGGATTAATTATACATACAGCGACGAAATATTATAGTATGCTTTTTCGGTGCTAGAAAAAATAGCGAATCCGTACGACAGTAGCCTTTTAGCGTTTTGATTTAATCTAATGTGTGAAAATAAAGTAATAAACAATTTTCTGTATCTTTAAAAAGTTAAAATACCAATTGTATTATTGTTGCTTTCGCACAGTTTGAGAATTCGCTGCTAGATCCTTTACAAGTCCGTCGATTGTTTCTCAATTAGTTACATAATCACGTATGCCGGCCTAGGAGTGTGATCGTGAATGCAGACTGTCTTATTCAATGACTTATGTGCCGATACGAACATGCATTTCAATGTTCGCAATGTCTTCGCGCTACAACGCTTGTCTAGGCCGTGCTTTGTCGTTTTCTTTCGTGGGAATGTCAGCGCGCGCTCATTGATGTGTCGACGGATATTTTGTGACAAATGCACACGAACGGTATTCCCCGCATTCAGTTATGCCGGTGTCAATGTTGAACGTAGTGGTCTCGGCTGGATGTGGAAATGGGGACGCTCTGCATACATTTCAAACGGCTCGAAGCGTCGTAATGAAATTGTTGTCTTTGCGTCGCGTTCGCTAACGTATTGCTGTTTTTTTTGTGGGTTCAGAAATCTCAAAATATACGAAAGCAAACAATTGGGTAAAATAACAAAATTAAGCGTTGTTGCGCATTATTTATTCATAAATACGTACATCATTTAAAAATAGTAATTATTATAGTAGTCTCATTAGGCCATTACCTCGGTGTGCCTTTTATATTTAATATAAAACAGATGATTATTCTTCCACTTTTATTACTGCTTCATCCCAAGATACTCTTGGATGATATAATTCCTAGAAGATGCTAGTTTAAAAATAAATAATTGCATGTAGAATTTAAAATGCATACTTTTATCCGTAAAATAAATTGATAGATTATGAAAAATATTTAATTATCAGAATCTCTCAATCTGCTTTTTTCGAAACAAGTGAAAATAATAAAATAATATTAAAAACTCAAACAGAGATAAAACAGAAACCACGATTAAATATTTTTTATAATCTTACATTATGAATATCTGCAATGTAAACGCAAAATCCATCAATAATATAATTAAATAAGCAAAAAAAATTAAATAATGCGGATATAAAAACAAGTTTCTGGGATGACTAAATGACCAATTTTATATACCGAAGTAACATTAAATAATTTATCAAGTTAACAAATCCACGGTACAGTTTTTAATAAAAGTATTAGATGAGTAGTTCATAAATGATTATGAAAACGTATTTTGTGGTCAGTGGGAATATTTAAACAGTTTACTAACTTATAATTTTATTTATTTGTAGTGTTTTTTTAATTTCCGTTATTGTCGAATATTATTTCTTCAGATTATTAAAACAAACAGTATGTGTAAACCGTATCTTTGTTTTTAATAATGAAAATCTAAAATTGTTGGGAAAAAAGATAATAATAGCATATTTGCGATAAATTCAGATAATAGGGCAAATTGAAAAACGGCATGTATTATATTCATGGCACTATAAATATTTTGTTTATTGAGAGTACTATCACCATTTGTCGTATTTCATTGCTTGTTATAACTATTTAATTATTTATATTTTATTCAATGCAGCACAAAACCAGACATGACGTGCTCATTAATTTTATGCGTGATGGTATAACAAAATAATTTTCAACAAATACTTCGTCAAGTCACCAGGCAGCTGGTATAAGCATAGTCCGCGCTGCAAAATCAAAATAGTTTTAGACCAAGACGTATTTTTTATTTTTTTAAGTCATAACTACTCTTACACCCACAAGACTGTACCAAAGTTTGCGCATATCTCACATCATCTTCACTGCCTCAAATATCCAAAGAGGATTGATTGCAAATTATGCCTCCCAATATTGATAGTTGAGAACAAAATACATCAATTGTTTGCTGAAATATAAAAGGAAATTAGTATGACATATTGTCGCCAGCGGAGTTTTATAGGAATTTAGTACATATAACAAAGTGTCGCCAACGGGGTTATAGTGGAATTAAAATGACATATTGTCGCCAACGGGGTGTGAAACGTAAAGGCTTCATCATTTCCCTCGGGTACCTTTGTTCTAAACTATGCATTATATATTTGAACCTAAAACGTAAAACAAACCATAAATGAACGAACAAAAGCTTCAAAAGGAATTGTCATGTTTACGGAGAAGAATCGTTATTGCTGTTGGCTGTTGCTTGTTTTATTTGTCTTCAACAACATAAAGGGATCGTCGCATTCTTGGATAGTTGTTTGAGGCGACCTGAAGACCTGGTAAACCAGGTTCAACAAGCGCGTTGGCAATCGACCGCGTGATTGTTCGCCCTCGGACCTAACCTTAGGCGATAAGGCTATCCATCATGACCACAAGAATTGCATAAAATGTATCTTCATTTTGAAGAATTAGAAACTATACAACCAAAAATTCAAGTATATTAATATATCATAAGATTCTCCTGCACATTAAATATTATTCCAGCTACTGATCACCAAAATTAATAAACTAATATCTAGTACAAAGTATGGTTCCAATAGATTTTAGTTGTTAAAAAAAATATTACTAGTTGTAAATTTTGAAACAATTATGAAAAGATCAAATTTAACACTCTTAAAAAGTTAAATATAGTGGGCGAAGACCATTATTAAACTATGAGAGGATCGAATCGTTTTTATGTCATGATACACATATAATACGGAAAATATTATACATAATATTAATAAATTAATAGAACGATGATGGAGTAAAAAATATATATAAATTAAATTACACTGATAAAGCGAAAACGATGATACAATTTCACTGTCTATTGTGGCTGAAAGAGTTCCGATTTGCTATTGACGGTATGACTAATAATGTAATTTTGTACGAATGCGTCCACACAATATTAAATAATGAAAAATGCTTAACTTGGTTATAGCGGTACATTATTACGAAACGAATAGCGTGTCACATCAAAGACGAGATGAATTTAACATCGCACGTAAACATCGACACGTCTAAATTACGCGGCCCAATTTTTTCGAATGAATAAAAAAATTATAATAGTGTTAAATTTATTTTAAGACTTAAAAAAAACGACAAAGAAATTGATTATGCGTAAGATTTGATAGACGAATCATAAATTATTTCAGTTGTAAAAAACTGCAAAGCGAGACGTGATTCGTCTGAATTCGCGAACTGAATCCATCTGGAGATTCGTCTCAATTGAACATCAGAAGGTAGCACAGATTATCATTTGACACAGTTAATTAAAGAGATATTGTTTGACGCGGCGTGTCGCCCGAATTTCGCGAAAAAAGCGGATCGATTTGTCGTTTAATGTCATTTTAACAATGGACACAAAAAAGGAACGAATCGATCGGGAACAGTTAGGTGCCAAGAAATTCAGTTAACTGACTGGGTACCATGATTATTTCATCGAATGGTGGTGTTATAAAATAATAACGCATCGATATGATGCTTGGTGAACAATGCTGGTCGCCGAACGGCCATGGCAACTCAAAATATGAGATAACTAATTCAAATATAATAATTTCGTAAAATAACGTCCGAAACATTCTGGAATAAAAACTTTAGATAGTTAGAGTATGACACGCAATCAGCGCGCGACACGCAACGGTCGCCCACCAAATTATCGTGATTTTACATTATCAGTAAAAGAGGATGTGTCTTTCATAGCAACACATATTCTAAAAATAACTTAAATGCGAAATATACCATTCTGGCAGTAATACACGTTTGTTTATGGGCCATCGTTTATGCTGCCATGCGACGGCATTTGGCGATAGATTATATGGACCTTTGTCATTATCTTCAGCGATATTTTTTGTATTATGTATAGGTTGCAAAATAAATTTTATCTGTACATTTCGATGAGAGATTCCGATACTCTCGAAACTCGAGCAGTAAAATATAATTAAACTCAAGTAGAGATAATGTTTTCCAACCATTTTTGTTTCCTGTAATTTTTTAAAATTATTAAAAAAGTATTGCAAAAATATTGAGCAAATTAATACTACTAAAGGGAGAAAAGTATAATAATTCAATATTGTAAATCAAATATGCATTAGCGTTAAGTGTTTCACCACTTCTGCACTCGTGTGGAGAAACCAATTACCTCTTATTCAATTAATATAACTTCTCTATTCGATTACTGTTAATAATATTATTTCCCGCGATTGAATCAATAGATAATGAATTTTAAATTACGCAAACACAATTACAATTATCCACCGCTTGTTATCACTGCGAGGGTTTCTTCCAGCGAATACAGGATTCTTATATAATAGGAGAATGCGTACAGGATACTGAAAGCAGAAGTAAGTACTCGCATTGGAATACGAAGAAACCCCCCTCTAAATAGGCCCAAGGCTTAAGCGGCGCTTAGCACGCAACTGGAGAGTAAATCTCAAAAGTTCACAGCATCCCGTATAATCCCTTTACAGATTGGCAAATTGCTGTATGCAAAGCTGCAGTCGTTGTTCGATGCATGCTAATTGACAGAAAGTTGTGCATCCGAGGGGAGAATGGCTGCCTCAACTATTGCCGGCTGTGAGTAATCTCTCGTTAACGCATATTGTGGGTTGGAAAGATCAACAGATCGCGTTGGAAGGCTCTGAGAATGATTGCGATTGATTGTGTCAGTTGACGATCAAGGAATAGATGGATGAATGAGGTCGAATATTTGTTTTTTGAAACTTGGATACATTTATAACACATTTAACTGTAATTTCGGATATTTTGTACCCACCGTGTGTATTACCGAGAAGAGAATCTGGATACTTATCCAACGTCATCAGGAGGACAACCTTTACCCGTGGAGGTGGAGGTCGGACTGATTAAAGGCGCTGCTTTCTAGGGCGTAAATTGTATGCACTTTGTTGTGGAGTGTTCTCTTCTTCTACAATAGAGGTCGCCAGTGCGCAATATGTACTAGTTACGTCGGCGGATTTTACTGCGACAAAGTGCATTCAATTTACGCCCTAGAAAGCATCACCTTTAATCAGTCCGACCTCCACCTCCGCGGGTAAAGGTCGTCCTCCTGATGACGTTGGATAAGTATCCAACGAAACGTCGAGATTCGCTTCTCGGTAATACATACGGTTCGTATAAAATATCTGAAATTACAGTTAAATATGTCTAACGACCGTAATACAACCTTAACTCTTTAACATTTATAACATTTTCCAAAACATACGAATAAGCCAGTTTCTAAGATAATATTGACTGTGGTCGAAATGCACCCACCTTTCCCGGAACTGTTATAGAAGCGGTTATTCTGGTATCGGTTCCTCTCGGGAATCGTAGATCTGTAGGACCGGTGAACGTCATTAATGAGGCATTGGTTGATAGGGAAAAAAACATTCTCCCACAACTCCATAAACAGCTAGGACTTCTTCTTTGCCAGCTATCCCGTTCATCGTCATCGGATACGCTCCTGTTACATTCCAGGAATGGTTACGTCATGTTCAAATTCTGACATTTAAAAAAAAAAAATTGCAGACTTCTATAGTCTAAAAACCTTTTTTTTCCTTCATATTTTGAACGCTACAGCTTACTGTACAAAATATACGTACATAACAAAGACTCAAGCTTGATAAAATCACTTATGTAGATCGAACCTGGGACTCTCCATGTGATAGGCCAGCTTCATACCCTCTGGACTACGAGGGTTGCCATGGTTTTCATGATCTTCTTAAATCGCAGTTGGGCCGACAATGATCTGAAGTTAAATGTGCTATAAGGGTATAAAGAAACAGATGGACAAAAAGGTCAAGGGATTGGACAATTTTCTTATTTATGTGGTACTTTAAGGGAACAATTTCTATGCTATGTCTTCTAATTTCATAAATATATCGTCGCTGTATATATAATTAATCCTATGTGCCGTTTTAGTACATTCTGAGATAAACGAATGAAACTGTTTTAAAAAATAATTGCGTAGACTAGATTTATAAAAAATATTTTAAATAATTACTAGGCAGACTTTCCAGATGAATGGCAATGTTTTTTTTTTAGTATATCTCCATTATTTATATGAAAAATTGACAAATTGATTCGTTCATCTCAGAATGTACTAAACTACACATTGGCTTTATGCTTTATTCAGCGACGATATGCTTACTTAATTATTTAAATATCTGTTTTTTTTTCATACATAACTTTAAGACAGACGTTCAATCGAGATGATAAAATAATAAGAAAATAAAATATTAAAATGATTATATTGCGAAAATCGCAATGTCACAGTTGTGCATTTTTCGGAGATCGCTTATTAATTAAATACAAAATTATTGAAGCATAATGATTTCACTTTCCGGAAACCACGTGTCCATCATCGTCAGCCGGACCGACAGCCGTTAAATCTTCGTCACAAAAACAGAACCACCGCTAAATAAAGCTGGCTTGATAGAGACGGCGACTCGGGGGAGACACTCGCTTGGAGTCGGCCATCAAAATCCAGATAAACGATCTATAAATCAATTAGGGCCATAAAATTACGAAAAGAAACAAGAAATCATTTAAAATTCCTGAGAAAATAATATATTTTACAAATATCCGGTTTTTTATGGCCGTATTGCAAGAAATCTTGTTGAAAGATAAAAACTCACTTAGTCGAAATAACGTTGGCATCGGTAACCGGATCTATCTAAAATATCTATTATATGCATTTAAAATTTCTTATTAATATACAATTCTAATTTTATCTATAAAGTATTGATCTTATATTTTTGAAACAGCGCTCCACTCCAACTTATAATTCCGTATCGTACATTCAAATATGCAATTTGTTGAAATAAGTTTATAGAAGTACGTCAAATTTTTCAGTAGGTACATTACATTACATTTACATTTCTTTTAATGATTTGCTGTAATACTACTCAGCATTATTAAATTATATTGATAAAAATTACGGAATAAATCTATGCGACGAAAAAATATTGCGTTAAATTGGAAATAATTGCAATCTCACTAGAGGCAATACAAATATAAATACGAATAATATCTAAATTCGTTGCAAAATGGAATCTTCACGATGGTGTAATGCTGTGGTAACATTTTTCGTGTAAAAGACGTGTTTAAATTTATTTATTTAAATGCTTTTTTACAAGCATGAAGATGAGTTTCATCGCTGCAGCAGCAGTATATATTGTTACGATAATATGAATCATGTTTAAATAGGCATTATGTTTTGAATGAAAAAAAATTTTTTTTCGAATGAATTCGTATCTGTAAAATTGCCGTGGTTTTTTTTTATAAATCGAAGAAGTCATTTAAAATTTTGATAAGTTCTTAAAAGAAATTTTTTACAAGTTCGTTAAAAAAAATTAAAAATATTAATGATAATCATTAAATTGGGTGAAAAACATGAACGTTGTTACGTTTGTGTGAGTTTAATAATATTTTTATATTTTACTTTTTAAGTAAAAATGTTAAACTTCTAGAAATCTCAACAATATACTAAAAGAGTATCAGCGTTGTCCAACTAATAATAATTTTACTGAATTCGCGAACCACGTCATGCATAATCATTCTTTTCATTCATGTACCTACCTTAAAATTCCTCCATCCTGCCACGCGTAAAGGTAATAAAATGAGTAATTTTAAAAGTTTAGAAATTAAATGAAACTTGAACTCGGGTAAAAATTTGGTTAGCAATATTACATTCATTAACTCTTCTCTTCTTCACTCAATATTGCCGTTACAAACACCCTCACACCAGTAACTTAAGCTCATTTTGTGAGTACCTAATCAATTAATTATTTGTGTTTCCATTAATCAAATCAATGTAAAAATTCTAAGTTTGAAAGTAGTCAGTTTCATGTTACTCTCGAAACTTAAGTAGTAAAATGTAAAAATATTATTAAACTCACTTAGAAGTAACAAAATTAATAATGTAATCTAATTTAATATAATATTTTGTGCAATTCTTTATTAATTGTTCGCACAAACGACTAAAAAATAAAAATCATGACTGTTTTTTATATTTTTTATGGGCTGTTATGTTACACCGTAGGCGACAAAGTCTCTAGAATGTTCGGACGCGACAAACAAAATAAAGCAAAAGAGCCACTTCCGTAACCGCAAACTAGCTGAGTTATTCAAGCCTGCGAATGTTTACGCTCCCACCGGATCAGATCTATCCCATCGATAGCAGTGTTTCTAGCACCTGAAGCCAGGTCCGGCGTCCGAGGAAGATATCAGAGCGCGGATAATCTGCATAATCAGCCTGTGAACCAGAAACAGAGCCAATTGCATCGCGGGGTGCTCCGTTGACACAGTAACATGAAAATTGTCCACTTCTGGGAAGCAAACAGTGCACAATGCAGATGTCCGAGAGAGTCCGCAACGAGATATGCATCGCCCAGCCCACCAAAGTGCTGTTCATTGCGATTCACCGCACGATCCGATTGGAGCGGCCTGGTTGACTAGTTAAATATTCAAGAACCATCAATACTCGCCTCTTCAGTTGCATTTTATTTCGAATGGAAATATTAATGTGTGAACGACACGAGTGTGAAGATCAACTGTCACGAAACTGTGTAAACGGAAAGAATGACACATTTTGCGGTGAATCGGAAATGACTGCAAGGATTTGGAATAAAATATTAGATTCGCGAAATGTCTGGAAACCCGAAAATTCAAAGTGGAATGATGCCATCGACACAACAGATATTTTTAACAACGAAAAAAACATAGAAACAGACAGAGACGGATAGTTGACCAGCGATAACGTACCCACCGACGTGTGGGAAGTGTTCGATAGCGATCAGAGTGATACCATTGAAGTGAATCAGAATTTCTAGACACAAGGGAAGATTCTCGAGTGACTAGTGCGAATCTTTCGATTTCGTGTCCAGTGATTTTAGATAATTATTGTTACTAATAAAAAATAATAATAAACCTAACAATATGAGTCAGCGGGACTAGCAAGAACTGTCATGAAAACGTATCGTAATATAATACATTTTGTGGTGCCGAAAATCGATCCTGATATCTCTCGCGTGCCAAACGAGCTCTATATCGTCTGTGGATTTTCACCAATAGGCAATGTTAAAATTCAATGCATTGATGTATTTTATTACTTATATTGTAGTTTTTTGTGTTAGTAATTTCTCATTTTTTGCAGTATCTAATCACCATCAATGTTACTCGAAAAATATTTCATTACTATCTTCTTCAACTATTATATTAGTAAATATATTAATAAAAAATTATTTATATTAAGAACAAAAATCTTTGTATAGAACTACAATTTATCAACATGCAGTGTTAACAGCAAATAAAATATTATAAATAATCAAATCCTTTTTAGCAAAAAGTTAACTCTTATATTTATTTTCATATTAGTTATTACAAACTCGTTATTCAATTCCCACATATTATTTTTGTTTTCTTTAATGACGCTTCCAATTTTAATTTTTAGATTCCGTTTTATTCTGAGAAAGTGGCTATTGCTCCGAAGCATGTGAATAATCAATAAATAGTGGTTTTAAGTATAATATTTTTATTAACTTTATTAGTAGTTTTTTTAGAAAGTAACAATGAAAAAATTAATGAAACTGATAGATTACCTTGCATATTTAACAGCAAAAAAATATATATACTATGGAGAAGTTCACATGATACAAACAATTTTCGTAATAAGGTAAAGTGTTATGCTAAGACCTGGTAAGCCATTCTCTCAATATTTTAATATCATGAAATAGTTGGAAGAGAAATAGTCGGCTGGACATCGGGCAGTGACCAATGTGAAGATAGTAGGATTTGAAATACACTACGTAGTAAGTGATAGGTAGTAAGAAGAAGTTGAAGGGCATTCAACTGTCTAATAAAAACGGATCTGCAAGAGATAGGCGAGCGCTCAGTAGAGCGGACACAACGGCGATGTCAAGGGATGGACGACGCTCTTCACTGACTACGGTCGTGGACTTCCAAGTCCGCAGAAGCCGTTAAGGAAAATATACGGCGTGATGGTTATGCATTAATCAAAAATTATGCAAAAATCCACTTATAATGAATCCCATGGCAACACGAACTCTGGGACACGAGATAAAAATGGACAGAAAACCAAACAGCAGAATCATCAAGAAGAATAGGAATGAGCTGGTTTGCTTTTGGCAAAATCAAACATATCTTCGGAAAACAAAGAAATCCCAATTAGCTTAATAGGAAAAGCCTTCGAATCGTGCACTCTGACAGTGATAACGTATGGAGTGGAGACGATGACTCTAACATAGAAAAGTATAGAAAAACCCAAATGCACGCAACGATCCATGGAGAGATCCATGCTTAAGAGAATAAGAAGAGATGAAGGCTAAAGGAGAAGAATATAAAATGTCGTCAGTATCAATAACCAAACGAATCCTAAAATTTTATATGAAACTTAATGCAGTAGGTAATAATGATACATGCAATATTTTGCATTAAATCGGTCTACATTTGGATTTACACTGGACTTAAGAATCTTTAAAAAGCTATCATCGATATCTCAAATTTTTAAAAAACTTTGCGAATATTTTGCGAAGGAGGTGTCGTGATAATGAAAATAATTGTAAAATTGAACAATGAAGATAAAACAATTGGCAATTGCATGACTTCCTGAATGAAGGTGGTTGAGTGAAGTTCTTGACCATCGCAATAATTTTTCGAGCATGACGACAGAAGAAGCCTGTAATAATCCAAACCATGGAATGATACAGGTCTACCTATACAATTTAATGATATTTCCATATATGCCGGAAACGTAAAATTCATAATTTAGCTAAACTAAAAAGGAATAATTGCACATAAATTATTATTGGAAAAAGAATTAAGTAAATATCCCAATAAAAATAATTATTTTTGAAATAAATAAATAAATTTCACTGTGAAAAGTAACCCACTAGCACTCATAAATGAAAATAAGTAAGGAGTGTGTTCCTTTGGATGGGTGATGAATAATCCTACTTTCTCACTAAATGCTGAATATTTAGAGTGATTGTAATTTTTAAGATGTTAAAGGCACTGTATTATTTAATATTGTAAGTTAATTCATGTCAATTTTTTTCATAAGTTTCTTTGTGGTGCAATATGATTACTTTAATTTAAATTAAATATCATACTATATACACAATTGTGTCCTTTTAACGGTATTTTTCATCAAGCTGCTAGGATACCTACAAATAAGCTAGATTAAATAATATATGAAAATTGTAGACGTAGGCGAAAACTAATTTATTGCAACAAACTTGCAACTGCAGAAGGTATTTATCCAACGTATGAATATCAAAATGGAAACATAATCTAATCAGAAGGTAGGTTGGCCGACACGACATGATTAAGTATTCCGCAGGAATTTAATTAATTTACGACCACAGCGCGAGTTAAATGAATGAAATCACGAACGCGTTCGGGTTCAAAAGCGAGCGCGTTGAATTAGCAAATATTAAAAAAAATCTAGCCGTATTCCGGAAGTGACGCTCGGCGAGTCCAGGAAGCGATCCGCCGCTGGACGATGGTCGGGCCAAACCTGCGGAACGAATCGCCCTGCGGATGCGCCGGCATGCGCATGCGTAACTCTTGCGCAACGGTATTGCATACATTACATACATCACGGGCTGCTAGGGCCGCGCAGAGGACAGTGGACTCGGGAACAAAGAGGAGACGGACCATTTGACCAGCTCTGGGCAAGGGAGGCTGCGACAGTCGTGACAGATCGACGGATCAACGAAAAATAACCAAGATGCCGACGGTCAATCGATTAAACAAAACAAAGGACGATTACTGCAAATTTTAGAATACAATTACAAAGTAAATAAATATGGCGAAGATTATCGCTAGCGAACAAGTAAAGATATAGAGAATTGTTAATAGAAAATTCTAAAATGGATCCAAATAGGTTGAAATTTTTGTCTTATATTCTTGAACATAAATACTTAAACAAATCACATTTATATTATTAATAGATTTGGCAATAATGTTGTAGAGATATTTCATTATTTATTTATTTATATTTATTTAATATTCATTGAAGACCAACAGCACAACTAGCATCACAACAATTAGCAACACAAAGAAGCATAGAAAACATTGATATAATATAGATAGCCAATTACAGGTCTACACATTTAGAAATATGTTAGTAATAATAAATATTTATAAATTAAACTAAGGCATAACTAAGGTTAAAAATTATACAACAAGAAAGAATAAAAAATTTAAACAAAAGAAAAAGAAACTTAATTATTAGCAGAAAAACATAGGCATGTTAAAAAATAATACAAAAAGAATGAACAAGAGAAAAAGAGACTTAATTATTAAGTAGGAAAAAAATTCTGCACTCAAAAATTTTCTTAAAATTTAAGCATGTTAAGAATTATAATCATTAAATTGAGTTTGAACAACACAGATTACGTGTCTCTCTCTCTACGTAAGTTAAATATATATATGACTACTCTCTCATCGATAGTTGAAGTATTAAACTGATCACATTCATATATAGATTTTTTCTATATTTGATGGTAATCTAGTACCCATCGAGATTCTGATACTCTAGAACTTTAGTAGTAAAATATAAAATTATAATTTAACTCACGTGTACACAACATACATAGGTTTATAATAATCCACTTCTAAATTATTCAACACATTTATACATAAAAATAGGTATTTATTATTTTTGAAATTTGAGAAATAACATCGTCTTAACAGCACAAAAACAGGCTACATGGACAAAAGACACCCTCCGCATCCTAAAATAGTATAGGTAATTTAATTTTAATAAAAAGAAAAATAAACAAAAAATAAATAGAAGGGGGTTGAATAAACAATTAGAAACTGATGTGAAAACAAATTTAAATGGTAAATATTTTCAAAAAGGATTTGGATATTTATAACATTTGCTTTAATATATTTTCTTTTAATTATTTTATAACAATGTTAGTTAACGATTATTAAATATGTAATTTAATTGCCATCTTGTTTACCTATCATTTAATACAAAGTAAAAAATTGCGAACTAATTCACATATTTTGTTTTGAATATGGATACACTGTCGAATGTACAAGCATTTAAACAGGTACTGATTATTCAAAGTTGTATTGAAGAAACCACTAATGTATTTCCAAGCAAAATACTCGTACAAAGTGTTTGCGAGAAAAATTGAATGTGCATTTGATAAGTGTTGCACTTCCTCTGCAACTAATTTGCATTGCACGGGTGAAGTGTTGGGCTTGTCTGGGCAGAGTGTGGGCGATGGCAAGTCGGAGAAGACCCAACATGTTTAATCTTCAAACGAGGTTCCTGGAAGCTGCGGAGCCTGTAGCTAACATGGTCCATCACGAAGTTCGCACTGCAGCGGAAAAAATCTTAAACAGCGCTGCATCAGTTGCATTTTACCGAAGAAAAGCGCTAATATCAATACAATATAAAGTAAATTAAGATAAATTATGAAATAAAACAATGAACTTTGTTTTTTTCCACTTATATTTGAGCACTTGTTTCACTACATGTTTCGGAAACGTCCGTTTCCTTCATCAGGTGAGTTAAGACTGATGTATGTGGGAGTGGTTGTCTGGTGTGTGGGTTGTGGATTCGGTAGAAGTGGAGGGGGTGTCTAGGTGGTGGGAGATCGGGAACATTGTAAGAAGGCGTGATGTGAAGGGTTGTACTTGATTATTGATTATGTTATTTGTTGTGTTTAGGTTTTTATGAATTTCAAGTGTTTCTAAATTATTTTGTTTTAGGCCGCATGTCTGTTTATGTAGGATGTGTATTTTTGTATTGCTGAATGTGTAGTTATTTTCTATAATATGATTGGCATATTCTAAAAATTATGATTTGTGAGGCACCTTTTATGTTCTTTGAATCTTTTTTCTATTGATCTTGTCCGACCTATATATGTTATCTCACAATCCCCACATTCTAGTTTATAAACCCCACTACAGTGCAATTTGTTAGGATTTTTCGATTTATTATTTTTAAATTGTTTTTCTATTGAATTGTCAGTGTAGAAAGCTGGTTTTATATTATTTGGTAGTTTTCTGGTAATATCGTATGATATTACCAGAAAACTATAAATTGGGATAATGCTTAAGTAAGGTAATGTTCATAAGTCATAAACATAAAGGGTCGTTGGTTATCAGCTCACGTACAACCATAAATTGTTCTCGTCGTGGACGCCAGTTGGCCATCTTCTCAATTTATATGCATATTTTCCGGTGACTCACGGCAGAAAAAACTTTTACTTTCAAAGAGTAAAGTAAGCGATTCTCGGAACGACTCCCAGCGAGTTGGATATATGTACTATTGTGGAATAAAGTTATTCGCAAAGAAGGAAGAAGTCGGGGAGGAGACCAATCCTTGATGGAGTAAAGAGAATGGCGAAGTATTTATTGGATCTTGGATTGTACGGGTCTGACGGGTGCCGTACATAGCCAAGTGAGATTGATAATATCGATAACAAAAAAGGAAGAATTCGAACACTGATTGATGGTTATCTACAGAAAATATATATATCTTTGAACCTTATAGCACGAGTTGATAAATTTGAGAAAGAATTACGTATTTAATGAATTAATATTTTATGTACCAGGACACAGCATAGCTTGACAATTAAGAAAATATTTAAGTAAAAATTTAATCTCCCACCATATGCGATCACGAGCTAATTGAGTCCATTTTTATTGACATTCTTTGCCAGTTTATTTAAAAAAATCGGCACAATTCTGTATCACACCTACAACTTCTTTAATTAAGATAAATTATAGAAGTTCCACAGAGACGAAGATATTTATATGAGAAACGTGCATGGAAATCTTACATACGATTATATTCACTTTATAATGCAACGTTGATTCCATCGTAAAAACATCCACACATTATCAAATTTTTTAATGTTGTATTCCAAATCAAAAAACCTTCCGTATATTTATTGCGACTATACTAGAGACATCTGTAGTCCTTTTCATAAAACAATATACATAGGTTTAGTAGTTGGCAATGATACCTCTATATTTTTAAAGTGAAGTATTAAGCAATATCCTTTTCAATGTACATGATATTCTTCCGAATTATTAAACATATGCTCTAGGATATGCTTGAATATCAATATTTAATAAAATAAAAAAAAATATAGAGATATCATTACCAGCTACGAGATCTATGTATATTATATTTTTTAACCGAGAATTTCTTCACGTTTATGAAAAAGGTAAAAAAAAAATTGTCGGGAGCAAGGTGTGGACTAAAGACAGGACTTTATAAAATTAAACTTTTTAAAACCAAATTAATTAATCAATTAGAAAGACATACAGAAAAATCTAATACACGAAAAAATATTAGGTTACTACTGGGATTTGAACTCAGGTCACCTCCTTTCCGGGGCCGGTGCTATGCTATGTACTAAGCTAAGCATGAATGTGTTCTTGAATATATATAATATCTTTTGTATAAAATGTATGTCCAAATAAAATGAATTATTCGGGTAATTCTGGCGACCAACCGGCGGTGGCATTGCAAAGTAATTTGAACTAACGTATCAAAAAATTGGATTGCTCTATGGACAAAAATAAAAATTAATCAATTAATAAAAACGAGAACTACATATAAGGTCGATATATTCACGGAAACATAGAAGGTTGCTATAGCTTAGTGGTCAGAGCATCGGCCCCGGAAAGGAGGTGACCTGGGTTCGAATCCCAGTAGGAACCTAATATTTTTTCGTAAATTAGATTTTTCTGTATGTCTTTCTAATTGATTAATTAATTTGGTTTTGAAATTTCACAGAACTTTGTTCTGAAAAATTACAACTTCACAAATATGAATGTGTTCTTGAACTTAACTTTTAATCTTAAACATTTTTTTAACAATAATCAAAGCCAGTTAATTATTCAGCTGACAAGCCCACGTAGTAAATTAAAGGATTTGTCGAGGACAATTGGATTGATGCCGGATTGTACTGCAGACATGACAATTGTTATCCCGAGATACGTGACGACGCGTGTAGGTAATGAATGGTAGGGAGGCCTCGGCGACGCCGGTGTAAAATGCAAATATGTACCGGTAAAGTAACCGCAAATAGACACAAGTACCCATAACGATCGAGAGGCATTTTTGCCATGAATCTTCTTCAAGCATTGAACACAAAGCAGGAAGCTGGACGGACCGAGAAACAAAGAGATTCACGAAGGAATGTGCGAGCCCATTTCCCGAGGAGAGAGGAGGAATTTCTCATGGTAAAGGAAGAGCTAAGGGTAACCAGCTGGAGGAGAATTATTAAATAAAACGTGGCTGATTTACGGATCGCTACTGCGAGCTGATGAATTTATAGATCGGAAAGAAGAATACATTAAACGAGATGAATGTAAAGAAAGAACGAATGGAATATTTAGAGTCTGCCCAAATTTTTCAGAAAACAGTAATGGATTTTGTCCCAGGGACATAAGATAACTTTACACAATATAAAATCCTATAGAATCTGACCACAACAACGCTAGCTAATGTTTTCCACTTCTATTGTGCACTCCGCGAAAACTAATTCTTTCAGGCACTCACAAACTATTATAGTACTCAATTTTAATTCCACTTCTTGTATGCCACCTAGTGAATAAGTAATAGTAAATAAGTTTTTTCTTTTCTAGCAGTAAGTTGTCTTGTAAGATAATAATTTTTCTGTATAATGCGCCCTTGAGGTGAGTATTCGCAAAAACGGCGCTATACAAGTTATCCAATCATTATTATTAGTGTAAGGTTCACAATTTTCACCCGTGATAGAATACCACATCTATTCAATTAGCATTCAAAAATTCCAATCAAAAATAGATACCGCATTAGTGACATCTGTGTTTAATTAAGGTGAATGAAAAAGCTTTGGATGCCGGTCGCGCTAATGATAATTACAACACACATATGAAACGGGTTGTAAAACTTAAATATATACAACTTACAAAAATTTGATATAACTTCCTAAAATGTTTTCGTAAGCCCTATGAATACCCGAAGACTTCCATACCGACTTTTCTATGAAAAACTAGCCCATAAAAACCAAGTTTTTATTATACTCCCTTTCTCATTTACTAGTTGAAACAGGTTTGGCGCTTTGGGCTTGAGTCGGGCGAAGTTACGAAAGGGAGTAATAAAAAATTTCGAAAAATCCAAAATTATACTATAATTATTGATTTTTTAAAGGAAAATTTGTTAGATCATTTTTATTGTCGCCACGACTGCCGTGGCATTTTTATTGTCTGCCTGCAAAGTTTCAGCTCCAAAGTTTTTTCGGCAGACAAGCAAGCAGACGCTACGAGATAAAAGAAAGGGAGTAAAAATATAATTTCCTCTCTATGAGACATCTATAATATATCTTGATTGAAGAATGAATGCTTTAGTCGATTTGTACTGCGATTAATCAATTTGAAGCGAGAACCGTAAAAAAAACATTAATGATTAAAAAAGCGGATACTGAAAACACCACTGCCGTTGCTGTATTCACTATTAATTGCAATTGACCCGTAAAATATGGATCAATGGAAACATGGCCATAACAAAATTACAACATCGTCTACAAATCTGCTCCAAAGCCGTCGCAAAAAAGGTGAATACAGCTATGCGGTAAAGTACGCCGAATTACTGATATTCTTCAAAACGGAAACCTCACCACAATATCTCCCAGCTGACCTCGAAACATTGGTCACGATAACCAACAATAGAAGGGAGAATTATATTAGAAACATTGAAGTCCAAAATACAAGACGAATCGATTGGAGAGTAACTGTTATATACAACAGTTCTCCTATAAAATACTTCGTTAGAGTTGTTAAAAAATATATGAATACCATGTCAAATATCGCGGCTAAGACCAAAATGTGACTAACATCTGTGCCAATTAAATTTTTAATGGTTGAATGTACTGTTCATCATTGGAAAAACGAATGAATGATAATTTGCATATATTCGAAATTTTACGCCTGTTTAAACAATAAAATATAGTAAAATCGCCAGAAAAGTATTAAGATTATAGAGTAATAACACACGAGGTGATGAAATTATTAAGTTCGTGTTATGCAATAAAAGCTCCTAATTAAACATGTGAAATAATCATATAAATGTGTGATATAGCCTCATAAAATTCTCTTTCTCTTTAAAATTTATACCGTACTAAGCTAGCAAAACAATGCTCTAATAGATGAATAGTAAATTCGAAATAAAATACAAAAGCGATATCGGAATGTGTACCTATTAATAAAGCGGTAAATTTTTTTCGGACGCAGCAAAAACTCCTGAACTATGAAAAATTCACAGATTATTTAATCTGGAATTTTTAATACAATATAATAATCAGTTTGCAACGTCATTTCCAGTGTCAGCTATGGTGCTTTAAAAAAATGAGATAAAATTACATTTTATTTTTTAATTGGCAACAAGCTCAAATTTTGAAAGCTACTCTAAACAACTAGCTAAATTTAAAGGAAAATATTTAGCTGCCTTGAAATAATAATAAATAATTTGTTTTGACTTAATTTATTTCCGCTCTTTTCTATCTTGCGAGCATCATTTATTTAATATGCATTGTTAGTTAAACAGTGAAATAAAATGAAATTATGTATACACACAAGAACCAAAATCCCTATTAAAGTTTAGACACAATAATTTTAATTATACAGTGTGTTATAGGTAAGATTAATTCATCGGATATAAACGTAATGTATTGGAAGTTTAAAAGACTTACATAAAAAGACTGGCGCCAGTGTGAGCAGTGACCGATCAGGTCTGGTGTTGAGATGGAAAAACATATGAAGCAAAAAAGTAATTTGGGACACGTAGGCGTTCATTCCAAGCATTCCTATTACAATTTTTCATTGTCTCCTTAGACATGCATTAAAACCTAAACAGTAAAAAATATATTAAAATAAAAATTGTAGCATCCACTGTAGGTGAAAAAATCTTTTAAATATATGGATTTCACGATGATGAAGCGAAATAATTGATTTTTTAAAACGCTAAGCTAGTAACTGCTACTTCGGCTGGCAAACTTAAAACATTTGAGATGTTTTTATATTTTACGTTACATTTTGGTGGTCGATACTGATAACTCAGATTTACTCAGCGCAAAAAATAAAAGCTTTGACATAAAAAAAAAGCTTGTTGGTCTTGTGGTTAGGACACTCGCCTTGTGATCCAAAGGTCGCATGTTCGAATCTCACTCCAGACTACCAAGTTAGTCCTATTATCATAGTACAAGCGTTTAGCTTAGTTTGAAAATAGTAAGAATATTGATGTGACACGTATTCCGTGTTCGAATCTCTATTTAAAATAAATTATAAAAAAACAATAAAAAATTATAGAGGACCATGTATTTCTATGTGGTGGCGTGCTATATTTTTTACAGCAAAAAGGGTTAAAATAGTTTCATAAATTTTCCGCGTATTTCTAGAAGTGGTTTTTATAATAATACTACTTATAGAAAGCGTGATTTTAATTAAATACTTAATATTGACGGTCCCCACATATACTGTCGAATCTGCAAAAATAATTTTTTCGATTTACTTTATAAACCATCCAATTTAGTCAGAATACGTAGGGACCATCGATATCATCTCGCATGCTTTCAGATTTTAAAAATTTATATATTGTTTTATGATTAAGTAAATAATGTCTGAAACACATGTACTTTGTGCTATACAAAAATCATAAAATATTTTTCTAGCTCACCTGCTGTCTCACTTAAAATTTTCAAACATCTTTTGAATTTTTTTTCGAGTTCAGTTGGCGGTATTCTTTTGTTTAGTTGAAAATAAAAACGAAATATACTTATTCTATTTACTGCCTTGCATTCCACTGCCTAATTTTTTAATGCTCTTTTAACGCAGTTCCGAGACACAATTTACGCAGTTCCATGACACATTTTTCCCAGAAAGCATCAGAAAAAACAATCACGACTCTTCGGCATTTTATACAGGAAAAACGTACGGAGCGTAGTTTTTTTAAATATTAAAATAAAATAACACTTAAGATGCGGGCTCAGTAATATTATTTAACATGACTTTTCCAACCATTTTAAAGAGACATGTCACAAACATAATGGGGATGTAATTATTATTCAATAATCAAATAAATTTAATACACTACCCTTATTGAACGTCTTTATCATGTCTTCCCATTCGGCAATTGATTTTTAGTTCCTTTCTTTTAACTCATAGCGTCTGCTTGCTTGCTTGACGAAAAAATAAAAAACTCTGGATCGATTTTTAACCCTTTTCCCGTGATCCAATCGAGTTGAAACTTTGCAAGCAGCCTCGTGGCGACGATCAAAGAGATAAATCAAATTTTCGTTAAATTTTTTTAATAATTGTAGTATAATTTTTTCATATAACTTACTAAGTTGTATGGCGATTCCGACGCATATGGTAGACACTAAACCTGATTATAGTATAATTTTGGATTTTTGGAAATTTTTTATTACTCCCTTTCGTAGTGTCACCCGACCGAAGCCCAACGCGTAGGTTAAGCGCCTAACCAGTTTCCACTAGTAAATGAGAAAGGGAGAATAATTAAAACTTGGTTTTTATGGGTTAGTTTTTTTTAATATTCAATTTCATTAATAAGTTTGCGATAGTCTTGACAAAATTAAGTAGTATCGAAATTGGTGTATGCGGGGTTTGCTAAATTAAAAAATATATTAAACAGTGTGCTATTGGTTAAAAATCACGTCGGAAAACGACCATCTTAGCTTTTCATTGATGGAGTCGTGACTTCATGGTGTGAATATTTTCCGCATGATGCGCGCCCAATGGAGTATAACTTCATACATTGTCGAATAAATTAGTATTATCTAAATATGCAAATGATTAAAGATGTATTGCATTTAATCGATGGCAAACTCTGCACTGCGCTCCTGTCTATTGGTGCCCGCCTTCGACAACAGCAACTTACATTAAAACCGGCTATACAAAACTTGGATTATTTTCAATCGAAAAATAAACCCCGCGTTGAAGGCGGTAGGCGGTAGTCCAAGCGAAGGGATTGTCCTTTCATTTCCCATACAAGCGGGCCGTCACAGGCAGATACATACAGTATCAATATAGATCAGCGGCGTACCGTAGCCATAAACTTAAGCTGATGATGTTGAAGGCAATAAACAAAAAAATATATTTATTTGCATATTTTATGTATGGGGTATAAGAACAAAGGTAGCGATATCCAAAAAAAAAGAGTGCAGTCTTCGAGAATTATTAATTAATAATGAATAGGTACAGACTAGGATAGAACAGAAGGCAGAATAGAATAGGACAAAGAATAGGTATTGATGTGACACGAATTCCGTGATCGCATCTATATTTAACAAAAAAAAATTTTGAGATTTTATAGGAAACATTATTTTTTTATAAATAGAAATGCGAACACGGAATACATGTCGCACCAATATTATTATTATTTTCAAACTAAGGTAAACACCCATGCTATGAAAATAGGAATAACTTGCTGGTGTCTTGAATGGAGCTAGAACCTTCGACGACTAGATCACTAGGCGAGCGAGAACACCGCTAATATGTTGATAAGTAAAGAAACGAATTGACCGTTGGCACACACACAAAATATTTAATATGTCAGCAAAAACTGATTTAGTAACAGTGTCGTTTCTATAAGTGATGTGGACACAGTTTTCACAAAAAATCGAATAAACACACTGTAGTGCGAAAACTTTTCTTTTCGCCTGCATGAAACTCAGGGCGATTAAAATACGGCTCTAGTAGGAAAATATTCAGTTCAGTATGACTTTCTTACAGAGAAAAGAAACGATATGATTCGTCTAACAAGTAAAATAGGAGCAGTATTTATATGAAGTTATAAACAGAAATATTTGAAAGTAAAAACTATAGCCGTAGCAACTAGAACTGCTAGAATTTTAAATCGTCGTATTCATAAGATACGGATTATTTAATTAATATTTTTTCCCAGATTATTTACTAATGTACGGCATTTTTGCTGTTTGTGCTGCACGCCACTGATGCAGATAAATAAACGATGGGGAAAAGTGGCATAAAACGGTCAGTATCGATGGTGGCCGCAATAAAAGAGTATGATACAAATAATTTTTAATCCTCTGACCTGCTGTACGATCTGACACAGAAATATTAAGTTTTTTCATCGAAAATAGTTTTTTAAAATCTTCTATGTTCACATTTTACTCAAATGGCTGAGTGCTTTGGGCTTGTTGCACTTTTGAGCTAAGAGAGAATATAATAGAATAAACATGAAGTAAAAATCGAAAAAGACAAGGCATCATTTGATTAACAAGACATTGGAGTATGGCTCTTTTAAAAGCTTGAACAAACGAATAGCGTGCATGAGAAAATGTATGAAAATGAATGAGGTAAAGTGGGGGCGCCAGGACACAAGAGTATGGTGTTCTTGTGTCTCCAATTACTACGGGGAAATGGCGAGATGGATAGTTAGTTAGAGTATCAACAATGACCCGCTATAACGCTATATTCGATGACGGCTCGTACCGGACAATGTAAGACGGAAATTATAAACATTTACGAAAGAGAAGAATCAAAAAATTAGGAGTGATTGTAATGCTGGATGTAGGATAGAAGAGGCAACAAAGAAAGGATCCCTGGGATGGTTTAGTCAAGTGGAATGTATGAGCAGAGAGAGGATGGCGAGAAAAATATGTAAATAGTGTTCAAATAGCAAAAACTTGGCAGATAATACAAATATTGCAGAGAAAATGTCTTAAAATGGACAAGGCAAATGTGGCGTGCCAGGACAAAAGAGCGTAGTATTCTACCATCTCTGCCTACCAGAAACTGCGTGATAGTTGATGAGTTAGCTAGTTTAATATATAATAGAATCATCGTTTAATAAATGGCATGTTTATACCCCTTCTCCCCCAGTCGTCCCGTATCGCCCGCCATAGGAGCCGAGAGCTATCGTGTTCAAGAACATCACAAACGTTACATGAACGCCACACGTGTTCCGCGGTCATCATGTGTGTTCGCACGTGAACAGACTTGCGCAACGAACCACCATTATTATTGGCTTAATACGCCTCGAAGGGCTGCACGAGAAAATAACAAGAAACGCCGCATATAATGACAAAACACTTTTACATTCGCAATTGTTCAAAGGTGCGACAGATGAATTTAAACATGAGAGTCGGATATTTTTGTTGTTGCTAGATAACGTATAAGGCTGAGATTAATTGGCCATTATGATACCTTACAGGTCGTAGAAAAATATTGTAAATAAAATAGTGAATTAAGTAAATTAAACTGAAATTCACTTGATTAAATAAACTACTATATTTGTTGAATGTTGAAAGCATCAGTCCGCGAAAGACCTGATATGATTAGATAAATAAAATGGAAGATGGCTCTACTAAAAGCTTTAATAAAGTGGTTGAAACCAGGTGAATTTGTGTTTAATTTAATTTGAAATCAATAGCTGATTACAAAAGAACAAAATAATGTAAATTGTAGATCAAAAACCATTTTTAAATATTATTAACAGGACTCATTTTATTTGTCGTGGACCTAAAATAAAAAAAAGATAAACTATCCTCAGGATAAAGGGATTTTTATTATATATCGATAAAATAGACAGAAAAAACTTTTTATATGAGTGTAAGATTTCTAAGAGATATGTTAAGCGCCCTTGAGGTGAGTATTCGCGAGAACAGCACTATATAAGTAATTCAATTATTATTATTATATTATTATATGCTTATGCTTCTGCTTTTTATATACATATTTGCTTTTTACTTTACATTATATTTATCTTTATATTTTAAGTATTTTCTTTTCTCTCTATGTCATTATTATGTTTACATGTGATTGTTTTTTTCTCTTTAAACTATCTATATATTCTGATTATGTACACTTACCTATCTATTGTAAAAGCCCTATAGGGCGTTAATAAATAAATAAATAAAGAAATATGTCAAATGTCATCATGACAAAGTTGACGAAATTATATTAGCGTTCAAGACACGATTATTAAGATAAAGCAAACCAATGAAAACGGATGCGAAATAATAAATGAATGAATGAACGAAATGAAAACTAATTTATTTGTAAGGAAAACTTCGATAACTAAAATGATATGATTACGCTAATTGCCAATAACACCTCAAAGATATACGTGCACTGAGTGTTTTTCTATTTAAGAACTGTGTTCTTGGCGGTACAAAGTTGTGATTCGTTTCTGTTCTAGATTAATTTGCGAAATTTTTTGTCTTGGCCATCCTGTATGACTTCTTCCCACAATTACATTTCTGAAGTATGCGTTATATAAAATAACGTGTCTTGTTCATTGGTGCTTACAATTCTTTGCGGTGTTTATTATGGACATATATACCTGTTATTCAGTATTTGCATTTCAAATGTTTTTTGCTTTTCGCGAACACTAATCTGGCATTTACGTCACGGCCCCCTTCCCCTCGTCTTCGTCCTACCTTGTGTACATAGTTGAAACCTACCTGTCGAGCGTGGAGTGTCGTTTTTGTGTCGCAATACCTATCGAATTGGTTCTCAAAATAATCTTTCGAAAGAATTAGCGTGCCTTCACAACAGTTTGTTGATCAAGTGTTCAAATTGGAAGATCTATGAAGTGATCGTTGATTTCGTCGACAATCGCAGTGAAACAGAACCGGAGAAAGAACGCTCTCTCTTGGTGGTGGTAAGCGGCTATTTCAACTGTGTTCCTTTATCCCGAAAATTACAGTCCATTCGTCCTGAATCCATTCACAATCCCGTTATCTTTCCACAACTCCGTAATTCTCATCCATTAATTTTTGTATTTTTACCCCTGTATTTATTAACAAAAGAGCGAACCAGTAATTTGCCAGTTTAACAATTGGGTATACCCGGTAATAAACAGAGCCTAACGCCTCTAAAAATACTCACAGGTCAAGAATTTTGAACATTATATTAACACGTACCCATTAGCATAACAAGATGAAAGCCTTCCTACTATGGGAGCCGGGGAGCCATCAAAATCAACAACTCGAGTGATCGATGATCGGCTTACGGTAATGATGATAGCACGATTAGTTAATATTTATTCATTAGCACACACATCCATCTTCAGGATAGATCAAGGACTTGTCTATTTTGGCAAGGCTAACGGTAGACCACTGCGTCAGATGTAAACATCTGTAAAAAAATAGTTTCTGAGCATTTGGACTAACAGTAACGTAAAGATTATTGAACCGTTGTTGCTATTTTTATGGATAAATTACACGTACACGTATCGCGCTGTTTTTTTTTGTAAAGTGGGTCGTCACGTAGACGTAATAGAAAATGATCGTAGCCAAATATGTTCGCACAAGAAAATTTGAAGGCACTGGCTAATTCGACAAATATTCCGTAAGCCATACGCACTAATTTAACTGTTAATTTGAATTGATTTGAAAGATAGATAACAGTAACAAAAACGTAATCCCATCAAGTACATATATGGTGCGATCAATTGGAGTAGTAATTTTGTTATGTAATATGCATAATCATACAAAAGGAAATAAGAGACTTGTTTTACTCGTTTAATTTGCTCGATACGTGTTTCACATCACGGAGGCATAATCAATCTAATAAGTTTTTATAATAAATATAATTTATAAGTAATATAATATATTAAATACAATTTTTTCATTTTATTTAGGAGATTGGTAATGCCCTGATAAGGCGAAATGCGTCTCAAATTAAACAAGTAATTTAAAAATGTTTTGTTTTCATGCGTTAATATAATAAACGTATGTATGTGGTTTTATGTTTGTTAAATTTTGCATAATATTTCATTATAATTAATAAAACCGTCTAAAGATCATTAAAAAATCTGCATTAATAATAAATATATTTAAAAAAGAAACATATGCCTATATTGGTCACATTAAAACATGAAGTACATCACCTTTAAAATGTTTTCTACAAAATAAAATGAAAAATATAATCCTGAGTGGATCTTAAGCACCGCAAAGAAATTAACCCCTTCTACTCCATCCCTCTATTCTTTTCTGTTCTGCTCGTTGATTTACCAGTCATCGACCTCAAGAGTGTGAAGGTTCCTAGTAGCCGTGGTCTACCGATAGACCACCACCATTCTGGTTCATGGAATGGCGCACGCATGACGAAGGCTCTTCCATCCGAGACAGAGCTCGGCTCTTCGAAGAAGTAGGATTGTAATAAATTTAACGACGTCAGACTCATCAGAGCTCTTGATCTCTAAGACAGAGTAGGCGCCGCACTCTTTGGTCTTGACCACTATTAAATTATTCATATTTATAATCTCAAATCAAATATGTATATCTGGTTTATCTTTTCGTGCTACTGTCCTTTTCGTCTCTAGCATGCGTTTCAAAAATATTACTAAGAATGCTATTCTCTTATACGTTTCATATGTGAAAATTGTCTTGCAGCTTTTTTCTAAATTCAAACAAAGATTATATAAATCACTTCTAAAGGACACAAAAAAATTGACCACCGAAAAAATAAAGTCAGAACCGCGAACCTGAAATTGTATATTATATATATTTGCTACATATTTTTTTCGTTCATTCTATTAACAATGCTATAAACAGATCAAAAATATAAATAACATTAAATTTCACAACACGTCCTTGATATTAGGCGTGTTTCCGTTATTCACGAAAAAACCTTCCGAACTACGCGACACGCTCTCCTACGCGAATAGTTTGACAGCACTGTGTATTTAAGTTAATTATGAATGGTGTTTATATAAAAATTACATAGATTGACCGTTAAACACCCTTGCACTATAATTGTGTATGCCCTAGCTTAAAACAATACTTAAGACTGAAGATGGATAAAAAAAATAGTGAAAAGAAGTTAAAAATGCAAATTATAAAATTATTAAAATAAAATATGCGATTTTAAACATCTAAAATGCCGTGAGATAACGTGATCGTTAAAAAATGCATTATGATAATAGCGTCATTATATTTAAGCACTGTTTAAATGTTTAATTATAATGAAGCTATTATAGTCCTCTTGCGAATCCATTCGCGTCTTCATCGGGAAATTCGCAAATCTCGCATTGCCCTTTGCGGATGTGCGCCGCGCGGGCATTAGCTTGATGAATATCGCTTCATTAGTTATCATTTCATTAGGGCGAGCAAAAACAGCCAGCCGAGATAAATAACACCGGCGGAGGATAATTTTCAATTTGCTAGGAATCATTGCGAGACGGACGAGAGGTCGATCTTCGGCAGATCTATCGGCGGATCAACGACCTCTGAAATTTAGATAAATATTAATTCCTGACGTGTGTTTTTATGCAAAATGATTAAATTTCCAGTATAAAGACGGTCAAGCCGAGCAAAAAACTTGCCGTGAAAGAAAATAATGGTGTCCTGAGTGGTTTTGTTTTGTTGAATAATTTAGACGAAATTTATAGCTGAATTAAAATTAAAAAAATTCATCCGGTACTGATCGGTAAATGAGGTAAATTTTGTTGGTACGTGAAAATATGTGTTTTTCTACGCTCAATATGAACGAAGTTATGAATTCATAAATATATTTAAGTATTTTTCATTATATTATTTCATTTCCATCAAGGACTAATATAAATAAGTACAATTACAGAACGAATTTTTAAAATACCTACTAGAACAGTCGCCATTTGGAAATAAGAATGCGCATCGGGCTAGTGAACGAACGCAATAGAAGTATGTAGGTATATGATTTAATTCCAATCCGTTAGGTCCAATAGAGATATATATCATCGTCAGCCGTTTTCTTTCCAATGTTGGATAAAGGCCTCCCCGAGAGTCTTCAACTTTATCTGTCCATTGTTATTGCAACAAGAGGTTTGCACATTTTTCCTCTAATTACTCGTGGTTTTAAACTCAATTTTGTTAAGAGTACCCGTTTGTATATTAAAATATGTAATACATTCAACATACTATTTTTCATATGTTAGTTGTTTTCTGGAATATGCATCTCACGTCTGGCTATGCAGTACAAAAAAGCCGAATCGGAAACGTTCAATAAAGATTATTTAAGTACATTAAGATTCGTTCTTTTAGATCTCATGTTAGCAATGAAGACCTTGAAAAGTAGGTACTTCAATGTACGTACTCGTACACTAACTTGCCGTAGAAATGTAACGGATTCTATAATGTTATTTAAAATCGCACAAAACCTAGTTGATAGTCCTGATTTTCTTCAACGCCTATCATTTCATATCACAAATTGCAACAGCAAAAGTCGGCTACTTTTCATCTTCCTCTAAACAAAACATCAAACAACTTTTTTCTGATCCTACGTTCCGCTCATTTTATATTGCTACACATTACTTATGTCACTAACCATCTGCAGTGGAAAGTTAATATTTAGTGTAATTTACTATTTTTATCACTTATCGATATTAATTTTAAGGTTTTCTGTCAATTTTCTTAAAGAATAATAAATAAAATAATATTGCGTCGTGGAACCCTCTCTACAATAGGCAGCAGTTCCAGCGAAATGTGTCTAATAGTGTCTAAGTGGTTTTATTTCTCGAATAATTTGGACAAAATTTATAGGCAAATTAAAAGAAGACTGGATGTCTAGAGCCTGAATGCCAGAGTAGCGGGGAATTGACCCCCGCGTAGGAGGCGTGGAATCTTTAATTTGCCAAGAAATAAGAAGTAACGAACCGGAGTCGCTGGTCTCATGTGGTCCGGGACGTGCTCTATTATGTCATCCACAGATTTCTGACGAAAATCGGCCGGTTTCACGAATCTGTCCAATTATACGTTTTTTTCCCGCGATCCGAGCAAAATGAGAATCAAATGACAATCACGTGCCCATTGTGAGTCCGCACAAGGAAAGCGTGACGCGAGACGAGAGGGAGGAGCGCAGGAGACAGGCGAGGAATAACAGAATTCGTGATGAAGAACCGCTGAATGGGGAGATTGAATTTGAAGGTAGCCACGTTCAAATTAAAAGCCACTTTGACAAAGGTCTCCGGATGCTGGCGTCTCGGTCGCCGAACCGGGTATTGCGATATCAATGGACCAACAGAAACCAATTTGTCTTCAATAATTTAATTGAACTCGCATGTGCAGGATCTGAATTGAAATAAATTTAACTGAATTGAAAAACGACAAATTTTGCATAAATCTCAATTATTAGTACTACTGTCCACCGGCTTCGATACTACCTTGTATTCATGAAGACGGACCTAGACAATAACTGTTCCATAAATCAAAATAAATATGTAAATTCGTAAAAGGGGGGGGGGGGGGTGCGACAGAGACAGGTATGAAGTGGGTTGAAAAGGAGAATTAATTAAACAACAGATTATTCGTCAAATTCAAATGGTTATTAATTATTTTAATAAACACCAACTAAATCGAGATTTTTAATACAAATACGTTGAGTTATTTTGTAACTTCGAGAGGAGCGAACCTTTTCTTCGTCATTATATTATATAGGTTTATTATAAGGATTTAGTTAAGTTTTTATTTCGAAAAATTCTAAATTATCCGACCTAGGGCCTGTATTATTTAAATGTAAAATTTCATGGCGTTTTCATTATTATATGCGGAACCTGTCTCAAAAACATTGCTAGGGAAATCTGTATAATTATCATTACTAAGGCATATAGGCTGTTGTTCTATTCTAATTTATTAAAATTGCGTAACGTTTTTTTACCTACACAAAATTCTGTATTCATCTTAGTCTAAAAAATAATTTGAAAAAAGGAAAAAATTAAATGCAATTATTACCCTACGGGGATATAGAAGATATCTGCATAACGTAACAGCTTCATCCGTAACTTAATAAATGCAATTATTGCTTTGCGCTCGGCAGCCTTCGAGGCCCCATCAACAGCTGAACACCCCTGTGCCCAACAGTTCCGTGTTCGCGAATCAACAAGGCAAAACTCGCGTAATGAGTTTAGGTAAATCCAATGGAGTGAGAAAAGTGTGAGAAAGAGACGACGATCGATCTAGGAGAGCCGTTATGATGGTACTAATACCTTTACATTTCTGAACGTAACAATAATTTACACCGTAAAAAGCAACGTCGGGTTTTTCTCATACTTAGACTGCTCAGAAGGTGTCTTGCAGAGATTGAATAACAATTGCGGTATGAGAATCGAGCCAATAAGCGAAAATCTATCGGGAGAGTTTAATTAAATTAAATAATTCCATTATTCTTATTTTAATTTATTACAAAAAATTCTTTATACGTAGCCAGGATGCATAGACACACTCGAAGATGTCGTTAAGGACAAATATAGACAATTTTACTGCATGAGAACTAAGCCAATCAACACCCTTGCTTAGTAATGTTTTATTAATTAAGTTTTGCTCATATGCCACATAAAATACAGCATGTAACACAGCGAGTCCACAATACTTTACAGGCGGATTCCTGTCTAAATTATGAATCGAAAATGTTCCAACATCAAAGCCCAACTATACATAGTTAAGGAATTAAGCGACTTCAAAGTTTAATTCTTTTAAAATTATTTCCAACTTGCCGACTATAAAACGTAGGTCTATCGTGAAAGTAGTTTATATTATATTAAATATTAAAAATTCATTCGCTTTAATACTTCGTCAAATAAAAATATTAAAACCTTGAAGAAATGTGAACTGTAATTTTTCAAACTTGAAAGGTATTTTGTTATTAGATAATATAATATAATCATAAGATTTTGGGCTCATAATTTAGGCAGAAATCTATTTTTGTAGTATTACAGAGTAGCTCTATTACATCCTGTATTCATATTTTAAATTCATCACAATGCAATGAAGATTTTCAAAGAAATTCCAGAGGACGCAAGAAAGGAGAAGGAAATGTATAAATTAAAAATTAACCTTTAGTTTCAGAATAAATACATATGATAACCATCCAAATAAAAAGAAAGAGAGTCTGCATTATTTTTTATTTAAAAAATAGCTTAAGCAGCAAGGAGTATTTTTAATACAACAATAAGTAAAACAATTATCATATTTAAGTTTAAAAAGGTTGAAGTGTTATTTAATTATTTAAATAATTCTCTCAAGAGAGATATTAAATTTTTAACGTAATATATCTCAAAGAGTTTTTTAAATTTTCCTTTCAAAAAAGTTCAAGTGAATACTTCATCTTCATCTTCATCACCTTGTCCTAGTAGGATCGGGGGCCCAAAGACTCGACAAGGTGTTTCCATGTTCCCCTGTCTTGCGTTGCTTCTGTACGAGTCAACCAGTCTAGATCCATACTGTTTTTTTTTGTTGCCTCTCCCAGTTTAATCTGGGGCGACCCACTAGCCGTCTTCCTTCCGGGGTTGCTTTCGGGAGGATTCTTCTTGGTATTAGTTCCTTATTCTTAGCATTCTTCCTGGCATTCTTAACACATGTCCAAGTCACCTTAATTGTGATTTTCCTATGTGTGGGAGTAGGGATTCCATGTCGGGTGTATGCCTTATGTCGGCACTTCTCACTCTGTCTTCACTCACAGTGAATGCTTATTTTTCGTATTCAAGTGGTAATGTATATGAATCAAAATCAAAGATTTTGATTACCCCGGACAGTAGAGGGTGATTTCTTCTGATTTTGAAGTAGTAAAGGCAATTATCCTCAGCGTCACATTAAAATATTCAAGAGTGATTGTGAAGTAGATCGTAAAAAATAAATATGATAAAAAATAGGAATGAATGAAGAGAGAATGAAAAAAAATGTGTCACGATTAGTGACGACCCCACAGACCCGACGAACTCTTGATGTACATATTTACCAGGTAAAACAGGTACAATAAGGTGGTATTATTGGATTCAACAATTGAAAAGCTTGCACGAGACGATGCATGAGAACTAAATCAATCAGTCTGGAAACCGATCAATGCCCACGCTTAATGATGTTTCACTAATTATTTTTTTGCGTATAGTCTCCTGAGGTGACAGTACAGTATTCAATAGCGTTACCTACATTACAATATTCAAGAATGAATGTGGGCTGAGATTAGCATAATGTATATTTTTTATTTTTTGTACATAAAAACTTACTTTATTACATAATCCATAGTCATTTAAAGTTTTCATTACGAATTTTTCGCACTCCCCTTTAAACTCTATTATATTTACAGTATTTTGTATAGTTTCCCGCAGGCTATAGAATATTTTAAGGCCTTTAGATTAGACAATTTTTGAATTGTTTTTATTTGGAAGTTTTATGCTGTTGGCGCCTCTTGTATTACATGAATGAAATTCCTTATTTTGTTATCAAATCAAAAAATCAATTTGGGAAAAACATTATATTCTTTGATTTACTGATTCGATTCAAATTTTAGTTTTGTATTATTAGTAGTTTCTTTAGCATTCCTTCTTTGCTTATAAATAATATACTGGAACAGTAATATCGTTAAAAAAGAATTTCTCAGGTGGTCCGAAACGAAGATATGAGGAGAGAATGACAAGAATTATATGTCGCAGGTGCTGATGGAACTCGATATAAAGGACGTCCGTGGGAAAATGTAAGAAAACATTTCTGAATGTGGATATCAAGGTAGAAGAGTGTGGTGGGGTTATTTTCGGTCGTTATTGGGGATGCGGATAGTAGGGGTAAAGTATTAGCAAACGTGATTAATTCATGTTCTTTCCACAATTTTTAAATGATTTATAATTATTAATCCTATAAAATGTACCGAGTGGAGATGTTTTAATTTATGACTATCGAAAGGGTGGTATGTGAAATATAAAATAAATCATTTAATGTTTTTATTGAGGTTAACTAGTTTGCTTAAAGCGTTATTTTAATATTACAGCTGTTTCGGCGGTTCAGGCCTTTTTCAAACTGTTAATAAATCATGTACAATCGATCATTTAAAAATTATAACCCCTTTCCGTATGGGTAATTAGCAGGGGCATGCAGTGAGAAACAGAAGCTCAATAAAATGGAATTTAAATATTTACCTGGCAGAATATTTTGAAATATTAAAACCTGAATGATATTTTAATTATTCTGATTGGAATATTAAGAAATATATCTCTTATTTCGGTTTCTTTTCAAAATATGTGCTTAGGAAAAAGTTATTCTTCTTGTTCTCACTGGTAATTAGTGGGTTTCAGTATTCGATTTACACATGAATTTTTCTTTCCCTTAGACGCACTTATAAATTTTTTCCCGTTTATGAACATACTAGTTTTGTTTTTTGATCATTTTATTGTTATAAAATATTATGTTAATATTAATTGTAAATTTTTATCTTTTCTGTAAACGATTAGCTGAAATATATTGCAAGTGCCTTTATTGAATACTTTGTTATTCATTTATTTAATTTATTATTTAAAGACAAGAGATAACTACATTCCTATATTCGAAAGGTTTCATATAAATACAAGTTGTTGAATGTAAAATAGTTAGATCGATAATGCCCAATTGAAGCGAAACTAATCTTATAAAAATTAAACAAGTATAACTTAATAACAAGTGTGTTTTTATATTCACACATTTTGATTGATTTTGAGTTTTGGGAAAACATTATTTTTTGGTACGGCGGTGTTTGCCAATTTTTTTGTCGCAATTTTCAAACATTATTTCTTATACATCACAATATTTTCTCACGTATTAATTAAAAATTTGGAGTTTAGAATAATTTTGTTAAAATAAGACACAAATTACTTTGTTTTCACCACTTTATTAGATTAAAAAATCTACATGTTTCGAGAACAATGTTCTCTTCTTCAGGATTATTGTGAACTAAAGATCTTTAAAAGTTAAACCAAGCTTGTGTTACGGTAAAGGGATGGGCGAGGGGGTAGGTGAGGAGAGGGGGGGGGGTTCGAGGTGTTAATTATTATGGGTCATTTGGACATTTCACATTGTTAATAATGACATTAATAATAATGTCACCACAAAGTTCTAGCCTTCATACAGAAGAAGAAAAAATATTCTTGGAACAGTTAATAATTTTGTGTTTTGACATCATTTTGAGAGAATGCGAGCTTTCATTGAATTAATTAAACCTCGTAACAGTTATACTATTATGAGCTTTAGTTATTGGATAGTTATTCTACCAGTGGTTGTAGGTTGTGTAGGACAAGTTACCAGCTTCCGGGTCTTGGTTAAACCGTTGGTGCAACCGTTGAAGTCAGCACTCCGTTCCGTACGAGTCGCTTTGATTCGATTAACGACTGTTGAAAAGTGAAAAAAATCAACTTTTCCGACATTCTTTCGCCCGGCCCTGCCTAATGGAGCGTGTCTCGTGAGATTAGCGGTTACTATGGCAACTATGACGGATGGGCTCGCGGCGAAACGCCCAGAAAAAAACACGGCAAGGGAATAAACACATTTCACAATCACATTCACAGTGATTGTTGTGTTAGGAGGGCTTCACTGGGAACCTGACTCAAATCAAAGGTCTGTCAGAACGAAAATTTTTCTTGAAATCAAATCATAGGGACAAACTACACTCACAAACAGTCTTACAGGAGGCTTGTCTGCAGATCCATTACTATCGCACATGTAAAATTAACTTGCATTAATAATTTAATTAATTAAAATGCTAATAATATTAAGACAAATCTTGCATAACTAGGATCTTAGATGGATGTAGTTTCAAGTACAGTATCAAAATACAACGAAAAATTGATCTTGAATCACCCAATATGTTCGTACATCTTGTTCAAAATAAAATTAACAGTCGTTGCGTTTTAAAATATTACACTTGGTACCCTTTAAAAACATTACACGTCTAAAACAGGTGAATAGCTTCGAATACCTCGGTGTAATAACATCTCAGGATGGAAAGTAAGAAAGTGAATTGGATAGGAGGATAGGAGACGCAGACCAGGTACTAATCCGTACTTAGAAAATCGAACCTAACCTAACCTAACCTAACCTAACCTAACCCTAGTGTACGGTCACGAGCACTGGGTCTTGACCGAAAGAACCCGCTAATAGGTCGCCGAGATGAGATTTCTACGAGGAACAGTAGGAGTTACTAGAAGGGAAAGAATCAGAAATACTCAAATAAGATAATGTCTCTAACTAGAACCCATATTGATGTTTATCGAAAAATCACACTAACGGTGGCTGGGACATATTTTGAGGATGCCGGCAAATAGACTGCCAGAGCGGATATTCCAGGCAAGAAGAGAAAGCAGAAGACCAAAGGGCCGTCCTAGGAAAAGCTGGCAGAAACAGTTGGAGGACTGCTGCAAAGCGAGGTTGCAACTAAATTGGGCTGGCGTGGAGAGCGAAGCCCGAGATAGAAAAAGTTAAAACCCTTTATGCGGTGCAGGGACCCCGACCCAATAGGATAAGGGGTAGAAGAAGAAGCAGTTATCTTTTAAACTACTAGGAATATAAACATAATCGTAACGCTATTTTGAAGAAAAAATTACCATCTACCTATGTATATATGTTAGTATGTGTATCCGCTATAGACTAAAAAACTACAGGACCGATTTATGCGCGGTTCTTTGAAAAATGATTTAGTTATCCGAAGACGGTTTAAAGCTAAATAAATCCTCGTTATGACCAGTAGAAAGAAAGTTAGGGGCTTAAATGTTTTATTTATTTATTTATATATATAGTCAAATCTAGCAATATCATTCCCGGGTAAATTTTTAGCGAAAAATCAAATCAACTATTGTTATAAAAAATGACGTATTGGAGAACTAAGAGAAAAAGGTTTCAGGATTCAATTTGAGAGCGTAATTATGCACGTACTCTTTTACATATATAGCAACAGTAGTCAGGAGTAGGAATGTCATATTACATCATGTCAATGCGGTGACCAGCAGAAATTGCTTTCAAGACGAATTGCAAATAGCTTTTGAGAGCATGGAATGATTTGCATGAACGTGAAATGTACTCGTGTTATGAATACTTACGCATCGAATGAAAATACCAAAGCGAAAAATCAAATAGAATAACCGTTGAATTCTACGCGAAGCGTTAAGTAAGCGTGGCAGATATCAACTCGAGATAAAATAGCAATTAGTGAGTGCATCTAAGCTATGAATGAGAACGCAATGAGATGTGAGACATTTATTAAGGACGTATTTACGATAAGATGGAAGGGAGTTATATCTCTGATGTGACACACTAAAAGTATTTTGAGATTTGTATCTGATTGCATCGATGATAGGCAAGTAATTTTTTGCAATTCAACGGGCAGCCATCGGCACTATCCAACAGTTACATCTTAGTTATCAATCATCGTAAAATCACATACATATCCCAAATAGCTGTATCGAAAATAACCTGCTAAAATAACGGTTTGACCATCACTATTGAGCGGGAATAAGAAACAGAAAATATAAAGAGTGAGCCAAGATCAATGGTATGGTACGGTAATTTTTTATTATTCTGGACATTGCAGGATTTTTGCGGACATTGATTAATTCGGAGAAAAAAATATCTTTGATTAAAAAAATATTTAACTAAAGAATTTGAAATGTTGAATTTTTATGTAACGAAAATTAAATCCAATGAATCGAATCCAAAAGTTTTTTCAAAATAAGCGTTTTTGGCATTTTAAACAAGTTGACGTCTATAAGACGAACAATGAAATGTTAAATAAAGATTGATAAGGACTTTTTGGTGGCGGTCGTTACGAAAATGAATGCCAAATTTCGTATGTGATTGAAAAAATGTGTAGGTATACAAATACCATATTTTTACGCCTCTGATATCTGCATTGTTATTCAGCGACAGTCATTCGCAAATATGCGCCAAAAATTTATCTTTACACTCGTAGCTAAGGTAAACTAAGGTCTGGAAAAATCAGTAATGTGTTAGCAAAAATTCAACTGACGAATAGATGTACTAAAAATAAATCGAATAAATAACCAAATCATTCTTTTTAAATAGTTACCCTTTCAATATGTTTTCAAATAGGTTCCTCATTATTTATTCAACTTATTTATTTTTTGATTTTGTAAATGTCTATAGATACATCCAATTTCAGTAAACGATGTATCCCAATGAAGAGACCATTGGCCCCAAAACATAATCGATAATGAAATAAATAGTAGTTTTATGCACATTCTTTTATTTTTATTAATTATTATAATACCTTCAGGGGAAGAGAGTATAGTATGTGGGTGTAAAAGCAAAGACAGCAATATCCTAAAAAAAATTAATGCATTCATCAAGGATTGATGTTTAATATACAGAATTCAAGATTTTATAAGAAACATTGCTTATAAATTTAGAGGAAACATGACTTTGGAGGAGAATAGATAGATAGATTAAGGATTTAGTACATTCAAACAATTTTAATAATTCTTTTGGATATTGCTGCCTTTTGTGTGTACTTATAGACTGCCGCACAGACATTTATATGGAAGGTTAAACAATTGAAAATAGAGTATATAAAAAAATATATAATTAAGATTATATTGGTAAAATAATTATTGACGGCGTTTTTACGCCAAGGGGAAAAGGTCAAAAGGGTTCACGGTGGTGATAACATTAATTCGACCCGTATTCACAAATCGATAATCGATAAAGAGTGGAATGCAGGTGAGCGTGGATGGCGAGTTCCCCTGAATATTGGACGGTAACAGGCAGTTGATACTTATGGACGGTGGCCGCTGTGGTAGCCGCACACCGGCGGTGCCAGTGTGTGTTAACGGGAAGAACACGTTTGCGTAGCGGAATGACGATTAATCCCTCGGCGGGTACTTCTTGCCTGCCCGGGATAGCTCCCAGCGGCGGCCACCAGAAGCGACATTGTAACGTGGTACACCGAAAGTAACGCAGGTGACAGCGTAATAGGTATGATATCGTGACGTACGTACAAAGGGTTGTAAAAAACACCCCAACCACAGAAAATTGTAAAAAAATTGTACACAGAATAAAAAAACTCATTTAGGTAAGAGGTTTGGGTCACAGCAGTCCCTCCTCGCTTTTAATTAATATTTTAAGACACGTTTCAATGTTTTTATTTTATTTTTTAACAAACAGACCGTCAAAAAGTTATTGTTGACCCTAATAGATAGTCCTAGAGTGACATTAGAGTAAAAAGAATAAATATTTTATGAACATTTTGAATATTATATAATTAACAAATACAATGTAATGATAAATTAATAATAAATACTGTATTAATGATAAAATAAATTGTAAATAATATTCATAACAAGATGAAAACTGTCGCAAATCAATAAATAAAATTAAGGAATGAGACTAAAGAATGGCAAAATAAAATTAAGGTATAGTTAAAGTATTTATTCTTGTATAATTAAATCCTCTAGTAAACACAACATATTATTGAGTTTTTTTTAATTTTCATTCCACAAAAATAATATAAGTTTGTTATGTAGGCATACTAGAGATTAAAAACTATTCTAGTGTGCGTTTAAATATCGCTTAATCTGAACTATATATTTTTCCATACTAATTTAATATCACAAATACTATTTAATACCCGAAGTCTTGAAAACATACGAAAAAAAATAGTTATACATTTAAACTTTGCAAAAAGGACCGCTGCGTAATAATATTAACCTACCTATGTGCTACATAATATTCGTACCAACTGTTAATTTAAATACTTAAGTATCTACAGTCAAGCCTAACGGTGTTCTAAATTACAAATTTCTGATAGGAGAAGTGTTTGTTTACTATTTAGAAATGTCTACAGTTCAAGGTTTATTTAAAAAATGATACATCACTATAGTATAATATATCAGTTTCCCTCGTGATCGTCACTGTATCCTGGTATTCCTTTAATATTTTTCATGTATACTCTACTTCTCTATAAATTCAAAATTTTTAACTAAAATTTACACAACACACATTTTCAAAGCTTTATTTAAAATTAAGAAATTCTTTGCTCTTCATTGCACTTCTATCATAGCAAAGAAGTACACAATAAACGTTGCGGAATAACTTGTTTCGGTGTTTTGTTGGCTAAAAAAATTGATTGTCTTCTTTGGCACTCAAACACTGGAAGGTACAAGCATGAAAATCAACTTCCACAAGTTAGAAAAATTCATCAGAAAACCTGCGAGCGATATGGCATTTATGTGTCTATTAAAGACACCGCGCAGATAAATCCACTAGATTCTATCACTTGAGAGATGAATGAATCGTTTTGCTTTTCACAACCTTAGGGCAGTAATCTATTTAAATTCTCGAACGTGTTCATTGAAGATTACATTAGTATCATTTAAAGTCTCGTTGGGAAGTAAAACAAGACCTAATATTCTTCAATATTAATTTTGCAAAACTAAAAAACTATATTGATTTCTAACATTTCTAAATTATCTAACATGTGACTTATTTTATTAATATGTAAAATTTAAATTTTTATAAGGTTCGATAATTCTGAGAATTTAATATAACAAACATAAAGACAAGTGTCCATTTATGAAATAAAAATTACGTGCCATTTTACATATATATTTGATAAAATCTTGAACAGTCATTGCAATTAAGTTTATATATACCAGAATGATTCAATTAGACGGCTCAATCTTTAGAGTTTATTATTATGATAGACAGTTTGTTAAATATTTATATTCTTAAAGATTTAAGATCTCGTCTGAGGAGTCAGCAATGCAGTAGGTCCACGAAGATTGAACCTTAAAGATGAGGAAGTAACATGATTGATCTGGAAATCAATTTGCGTGATACACCAAGTTATGCAGTAATCCATCTAGAGATGGAAGCAGAAATGCATCAGATTTGCAATAGCAATTTAGCAGAAAATTAATAAACAAAGAGTCGAAATCGATTTTCTCAGGCAAGAACAAAACTGTTATTTCCGTTTAAAAAGATAATCATGCCTCTGCCTAGACTAATATAAACAAAGCGAATGTATTAATTTAGCATTACGTTATCTTCGACGTAAAACAGTTAGAAATTATCATAATTTAATTCATTTTAAAAATTTGTGTACGTTGAAATAATTTTATTTATAATGAACTGAATAAACATAACATTATTAAATGATATATCATAAAAAATAATTTATTGAACAGCAGATAAGGTAGAAAACCAGTAGAGATTATAATAATTAAAAACAAAAAAAAAATGGGCGAGACAGAAAATATGAATATTAATCATTCTAAATCAGGTTCTACACGTTATGTCATCAAAATATAAAAATAAAATAAGGATTAAGCAGTTGATAAAATAATTAATTATGATTAACTCGAGGAAGACATCAGTATGAATGTGCACATAAAATTATTGATTAACCGTGACGCAATATAACTGTCATATACATCCACATTTATAGCATATACCAAAATATGAAAATATTGAAAGATTGGAGTACTGAATTCATTATATGCATAATGTATATAATATAATGTAACAAAGTATAGCTCAATATCACCAACTGCGAGATAATAATTCACCGATACCTATGTTAAAAACAGAAAAACTAAAAGTGGTGACAACTAAAATATGTTCTAAATTTGTTAAACAATTAAATTTATTCGTTGTTTGCTACATTATTACGGTTTAAATATTATTTAATTATTTGTGCCAGAAAGGTGTGATTATTGTGAATGAAGGAATCGATATAATGACAGAACAGTTTAACTGAATTTATTATTAGTTCAACATATCTATTAATATTTGGTGCCAAATTGCTATAGTATCGAAGAGCGGTGATCGCAGTCACTTTAAAAATCATTGATATTATCCAATACCAATCACACGTACACCAGTCAGGCGTAGCAATTTAACACTTCACCAGTTAAAGAGATATCCAAAATCTAGCATAGAAAAACATGTACCATACGGTGTTAAGTAACGCAGTTCCGTTTTGTTCACAAAACCACGACATTATTACAAAATTGACATGACATTGAAAGGCCACAAAATGTGTAATCGGCGTGATTCTTTTCGTGTTTTTTAGGCGAATAATCTGCGATTGAATACCTCGTTTTGTACAAAACCATTTTTTATGCCAGTGTGCTTGGCCATTTGCACGAAATTTCAAAAGAGTTTCAAAACCTCACGATGTTTCAAAAGAGGGATAAAGTCGGCATTTTATTGTCATTTTTTCACTGGGCGTAGCACCGTAACGTGCGCACTTAACTTCACATAACGTTCTTGGAAATTGATTCGAATGAATTCAAATAGTACCACACATTTTGTTTTATCGAATTTTTTTCGCGGTCCCGATGAGCACGATTCGGAGGAATTATCGGAGTGTGTGATTCGTGAAAACCAAACACTATTGAGGAATGTTAAAAAATTAAAAGCTATTGTCACTGTTTTCTTTGGAAAGTCTAATGCAGTCTAATGAAGAAATTTTACAATTGAAAAAAACTTGCGATTTCAGATTTAAAAAAAATGGATTTATTGAATTATTTGATGGGTTGTTGATAGTCATGACTACTTCTTCCCAGAGTACAGCACAATTTTTATAATCAAAACTGCGTTCTAGATTCTAAATCATATTAAACCTCAAATTGCGGTACATGTACAGCGGTATGCGATCAAAGTAAAAAAAAGTAATAAAAAATGTACATTTAGAATTTAAATGACGATATATGGTATGACATGTACTGGCAGTTAAAGTTATGTTGGATATAAAAATAATTTTTAAATATCTTTAAAGGCCAGTTACTTTGTGGTGCAACATGATCCCAGCTAGACTACGGGGATCATCAATTTCCGCAAAATTACGAGAAATGCATATAAACAAAATGGAAGATGCATAGAATGCCTCCATTTGATGATGATGACAATATGAATATTTTGAGTAAATGTATAATATTTAATAAGGAGGTTTAAATATGATGTTGATTAAAGGGATTGGACTCTTCAAACTATATGATAAAAAAATAATGAAAAATTACGATTATTTTCTTAAATATAAATTTAAAACGATGTAGCGACAATATTTTTATATTAAAAATATTCACGTTATTACATTTTTTCATTTCGCAATATCAAGTGTTTAGAAGTTAAGCGTTGTTTTTAAGGCAGCAGTAAACCTTAAATGCCGTTGAATTGAGTTCATCATCGATGTTGGACCCAGAAGTAGGTAGGTATGTCGAAGAAAAAGAAGGGCGAAATTGCCCGCAGGGCCTAGCGGACAGCAAACGGCTGTGGACGGCAATAATAATATATATTGAATATATTCTTTTTCTGAATTCTAGTGTGACCAATTGAAAAATTAAGCGCTCAACTCATTGAATAACGGAAAACAATATTCTCAAAATGAATGTAGAGAAAAAAATGCGCGTTGAAGTGATTTTTATTTATGTACTAAATTTTATGTCTTTAAAAACCGACCATCAAAAGGTCACTAGTCACTATTAAGCTGGATAAATAGGCCAACAGTGACATTAGAGTACAAAGTGTAAATATTTAAAGAACATTTTTAAGACAACACAATACTTTTCTAATGATGAGGAAATTATAAATAATGTTCGGAATTAATTTAAGGCAAATATTGTAAAAAAAAGTGTTCTATCTCAATGATTCTTCTTCTTCTCATTCGTTATGTGCAAACTACTAGCGGAGCGGACAGTTTGCACTGTAAGAATAAATTACGCGATCGGGATCAAATTTCAATGTACGCACACATTCGCAGGAGGCAATATGACGACTTTGGAGGTGTGTTACGGCTAAAGTAAAGATAGTTTTTGACTCGCCCTAGTAATATCAGACGAAGGACCGTAAACATAATATTAGGTATATTAACATTATGTTCATATTTTTAATGAAGGTTCATTACATGAATTATTTAAATTTACATGACGCCTTAGGCCATGTTTAATCCATCGCTTGACCGAGAAAAAATGCGTACTGAAACTAAAGGTTGCCCTCGTAATTTATGATTCAATTCGGGCAGAGCCAAATACCTCAATTCTAAATACAAAGAGTTAAAAGTTGAACTGCGTTCACGAAAGAGGGGGACGAAGAGTCTGCGGGTGGTACCGAAACGATTACCTGACAATGATGTGGGTAGTCTAATAAATTAACCATTTAAAATCCGTGGTCGAGGTTTACCGATTATGACGTTAATATAATTATACGGCGGGAGACCGCCGTTATAAATACTACTTGGGGGAGCGGCCTCCCAAAACGTCTTCCCCAGTTACGTAATGAATAATGGGTAGTTATTAAAAAATGTAATTTCACCTATGAGATTTATGTCTTCTGAGTGATGGGATTCCGAGTCAACAGAGAGGGTTGCATCCAAGATCGGGATTTTTACATTTTTTGTTGTTGTTCGGTTAATGAAGCAATCAAAGGGCGGTATTAATGTATTGCCTATCGACGTGATATAAATATTGGATTTAATTTTTTGACGTCGGCCTATTTAAGGGCAGAATGAAATTAATAATAAAAATAGAGTTCTTTATCTCGGGCAATTCCGGCTAAAGACTAACATATTAGTAACTCAAGTCGTAAGGTACACTCGAATATACATTTTTTGTTATGACAAAATTAATTTTGGTTTGAAATAAAATTTAAAAAATTTCCAATCAATGCAAGATTTAAAATCCAATTTGACCCAAGAAACTATGACATAATTAAGATTAATTAGTCAATTTAGAGTAACTTTTTAGTGAATCTGAACAGTTTACAGATTTAAGATAGTATTTAACTATTATATTTATAAATACTGATCATTAATAGGTCGTTAATGACCATGATAGATAGTCCTAGGTGAAGTTAATGTACAATATAATGACAATAAGGGGAATAATATGATATAGTATTGACTTTTTATTACGGAGAAATTAAATAATTCATTTCCAATTCTGAAAAGTTGAATTGACAAATGAACGTACGTTTTATTTCAGAAGTAGTTGGTAGGTAGATATCTCTATAGACATTTAATAAAATTATCAATGAACATTATTACAGAAGTGCCGTATCACCTATGAAAGTTGGATACGCAAAGCTCGGTTGATTTTAATTATAACTAATCTAATATTTGTATACACACCTTGAGTTATTTTGATACTGCTGTATAGTTTTGAGAGAAGCAGTCATTTTTTTCATCAATGGGTGTAATTTATAAATATAAAGTGGAAATTATTCACACTTGACGTTGAGAGCGACTGAAATTATCAAAAGTATAAAGAAAACGACAAAATAACAAACACCTAACTCAAGACAATTCGCAACAGTGTCATGTTTTCAACATAGTATTGCCACGCAATACATATACATAGACACACATGTTTTCGACACGGTATTGCAGGCAATTACCTAACCACAACTTCATCACACACGTTGCAAATCATCAGCCCTGATAATGGATCCTGTAATGGTACCTACCCACCGCTTACCCAGACCGTTCTAAGAGCAAAAGCTTCCATATCTATCCTACTCGATCGTTTTCAGATCGACATTTTTTTCAGGTAATTAGCAGGACCGCGCTCCTTGTATGAATCGTTGCAGAGGCCAGAAGGGTCAGAGATACACGGTAGAATATCCCAGAAAATGCAAAAAAAAAAGACAATAATGTTTAGTTTAGTGAATATTTTGATAATCGTGTAGCGTCAAAAAGCAACTGGCGAGACAATCAGTGGCGAGACTCTTCTTCTTATTTTTATTTTAGTAGATCTGTTGATCTGTGCTACGGAAAACTACGCCTCCTGGGATGAAGAGGTCTAGCCATCCCTCAGTTGACGCGGTTAGTTAATTTAAAACGATTTTTTTCACGTCCACCCAAGCGACCACGTGCCCGACGATTGCGCAACTATTTTATTGGAAATGTGCGCATGCGCTGTTGAAATTGTGACTCGAAGCGGTAAACAAGCTTTTGTTTAAGTCTCGCTAAACGGTCGCCGGCCCACTCACGAGACGGAACGGTTAAACTCGGACAAGGCGTTTCGTTATTCGATCCTCGGGACGGCGCGAGTGGGTCAGCCCGTTACCGCCGCTGTCAACAGGCGGTCCGGTGACGTCACGCGGGTGGGAGGGTCCGGGCGGCCGCCGAGAAACGTTCAAAAGTGTCGAGAACAGAAAAAAAATAGCGCCAATTTGTCGGCATCAAAAATAATATGTACAGGGTGTACCAGAGCTAGCAGCAGAAACTTGGCAGGTAGATTCCTGCCAACGTTATGAGTCTAAAATGTTCGAGCAACCATGGCCTAATATGAATAGTTATGGAGATATGCAATATCAAAGTTTGTATTTTTTTGAACCATCATTACAGTAGCTATATCAATTATGAAAAATTCTTTTGCTTCAATACAACTTAAATAAATTGATGAAAACCTTGTAAAAAATAACTCTTTTCAATTTTTGCAAGGTTTTAATTATTTTATTCAACTTGTTTTAAAGCAAATGAATATTTCATAATTGATATAGGCTACTGTAATGATGGTTCAACTTTTGAAAAAAATAAGTCAGAAATATTGATAAAAAAATGGAAACTTTGATATTGCATATCTCCATAACTATTGATATAAGGTCATGGTTGCTTGAACATTTTAGACTAATAATATAGTCAGGAACCGACCGGCCAAGTTTCTACTGCTAGGTGTGGCACACCCTGTACACAGGGTTATTTGGAAAACATTAATAACCACGCAAGTCTATATATATTCCTGCCTTGATTTATGAGTCGAAAATGTTCAAGCAACCATGACGCAATATTAATAGTTATTAAGATATGCGACATCAATGTTTGAATATTTTTTTTCAATATTTCTGATTTTTTTTCTTGTTGTAAAACTTTGGTCTAGCATTACAGTAACTTATATCAAATGAAAAATTCAAAGATTCAAATAGGCTGTTCCTCAATCCGGTTATGAAATCATCTCAGCCATCCCTTTTTTAATGTATTTACCGCGGAGCGAAAGGCTCTATATTTACTACTGATTCGTTCATTCTTCTAATTATACTACTGATTCGTTCATACTACTGATTTGTTCATGCGAGCTTGCATGCGAAGATGTATGAATGTGGATGAGGCGAGAGTTGTATGTCAGGACAGAAGAGTGTGGCGCTCTACCCTCTCTGCCTACCCCCACGGGGAAACGGCGTGATGGTAAGTTAGTTAGTTCGTTCATTCTTCAGTCTATCGTACTTACGAGTAGATTTTTCCACATTCAGTCTACTTTCGTTCTTTTTCGACCATTACAGGAATTCCACATGTTGGCGCTGGAACTCCATCAAGCGCCGATAGTCTAGCTTCGTGTGATAGTTTTAAAATTTATACTTATTAATTATAAATTGATAAGGAGTAATTACTAAAGTAAAGTTACTAATTATTAAAATAATACGCTTCTCGTCATTATTCTATGTAGATTTTCCACATATGCGCCTAAGCCACCGTTAGACTTTTGAATATAACTCAAGTACAAATAATGGGAGATTTTAGATCACACAGAAATAACCCAGGCATATCTTCCTGAAGAAATCGAATGCACTCGATACATCGGATTAAGATGCAGATCAGTAGACTTCATTTATAAAAAAAAACAATATGTTAATAGCATTAATTTATTATAGTTTAATGTTATTTAATCTAGAATTAGGCGGCACCATAGATATACTGTCCGAGCATATTGAAATCGACCGTTCTTAAATTGCAGTAATATGTTTAAAATATATTTTAATAGAATTTTTACCCTACCAATTCATGTATAATTTATATATATCAGCACCGTATTTGTTACAATAAGGTAGTTAGTAAGTGTCAAAGCGATTAGCGCTGATGCAATTAGAGTAGTTGGATATATTTATTCATTCAAGTAGTTGGGAAAATTAGTAAATATAATACATAACCTGCACATGACATCATCTTCGGACGCTTGTGGGATCACGTCCCACGGAGACACTCATACGTAACTGTTAAGATGTCTGGACCTTCCAAATAACCCGATCTTCAGATAACGGTTACGGCAATCATTGATGCGACTTACCTGCAACAATAAAAAGGCACAAATCAAATAAATGAACAATAAAACCACGGTTAAAGGTGGAGTGAGACTTACAAGCGCCGTGTTTATTTATGAGGCGTTGTACAATACGAGAGAATTTTAAGTCACATATTTTATATCATTTGTCGTTAATTCTTTGAACGACGGAAATAAATTTAAAATGCATTATCGTATCCGTGTGCACCTCAACGAGCCATGTATCTCGGATGCTGCGCGAAAGGCGGGTATCTTGGTGTGATAAATATCAAGTGATGTCATTTTTACAGCTAAAGCAATAGGAATTTGCTTACCGTTTATTAAAATAAATACACGAATTTCACACAGAACATAAAATACCGTAAACTTGAATGGTTTATCTATCCGTGTACATGAATTAATATAAATATTTTTCACAATACTACTAGTTAGGATTTAGATGGCGAGACATTAAAAATGATCGAAGATCAAAATAACTACCAATATCAAGAATGATAAAATGAGAAAGATGTGGAATTTAATATAATCAAGCGTGCTGCGTAATAATTGGTAATCAATTAAATTGCCGTGGATTCGCAAGACGAAGAGTGCAATTTATTTGATGTATTATGACGTAACACCATCATCACAAACCGGAATCATTCGAGATGAATCACTGAATCCAGGATCATCGATCGCTAGATGTAAACTATGACAAATAAATTAGAAATACCTGTTCCGCGGAATATATTTACATAAATAAATATGTATCGAGGTATGTAAATCTTTTTTTATAAATATCTTCGACAAACAACTAACGTTATTTTTATTTTTTGTTTCAGAATACAGACAAACCAAGGCGGGAGATTGCACAATAGACACCTTCAAGGAGGTAGGAATCATTTTACAACTTACAGTATTATCTAGCTCATTTTTTTTCATTAATTTATTGATCATATTTTATTTTAAATAAGATACTAGGTACAAAGTAAAGAAAAAACAATACACGACATGTTACACACTCAGCCCAATATCCAAATTACAATTCGGTGTACTCTAGCAATATGCATACATTCCATATATTCATGCATGAATTGACATGTCCTGAACAGCATAAAGCACGTGGTGAATAAGCAAACAAAATAAAAGTGGTACAGCTATTGCTGACGAGTGTTCCGGTTGTTGTGCATAAGATCTGCGATTGCCGATTTTCACTAATGTGTGTGTGCGTGAGTATGTTTGCATGTGTGTTTGCGTGTCTGTGCGAATGCGTGAGGGGAAATGAGTCACCTCGCAGGTTTTAGAAGCCTTTCTTATTGTTCCGTAACAGTTAAATTTTGTTATTAAAGAGTTAGGGTTGTTATTTCGGTCGTTAGACATATTTAACTGTAATTTCGGATATTTTATACGCAGAAGCGAATCTCGACGTTTCGTTGGATACTTATCCAACTCATCAGGAGGACGACCTGATGACGTTGGACCAAAACAAAGTGCATACAATTTACGCCCTAGAAAGCAGCACCTTTAATCAGTCCGACCTCCACCTCCGCGGGTAAAGGTCGTCCTCCTGATGGCGTTGGATAAGTATCCAATGAAACGTCGAGATTCGCTTCTCGGTAAACATACGGTATAAAATATCCGAAATTACAGTTAAATAGTTAAATTTTGGTTACAACATTTTGGTAAAACAGTGGGTATACAATCCATAGTACAACATTTCAATAGATAAATTAGTTAATGAGGAGATGGGAGCTCTATCTTAGCTAAGGTGTTTGCTACTCGGTTAAACAATAATCATTTTATTTTATAATACTATGTGCCCAATATTGAGCATTGCGGTCCGGCGATTTGTCTGGAATTTCATGCATAATACGTCTTCATTCTTTTCTGTCTTGAGCTACGTTAATTGCAGCGTTTAAATGCTGCTCTTAACCTTTTGTTCTTTTATCCTCAACTGTCTCCATAACAACGAGTTTTTCGAGACTTGTTCTTTATGGTGACATGTCCAAAGCACGCAAGAATCCTTTTCCTGCATGTTGTCAAAATTTTTTATGTAATCAAAGTACCTTGGATACACTTATACCGCTCGCTGTCTACTGGTTACATAGGACTTGCTTCATACACTTCACAGATATCCAGCCTGTTTCTAATATCTCAACATCCATTATGTATAGTGCTACGGGGAATACTAAAGATTTCACATAAACTGGTCAAATTTAAGCTAAAATAAAAATAAAAGTTATAGCAAGTTCACGTAGGCTGTTTTAATTTAATAAAGAAACTGAGAAAAGAAAAAAAAATGAAGAAACGATAAAATCACATAGTCAGGTGTCGTACTAGATACATATAATCATCATCATTCTTGGCACTATAACCCTTGGTGGGTCTTGGCCTCCTCAATAATCTTCCTTCACTCATCTCGGTCTAGTGCCAGCTCTCTGCAGTTTCGAAGCTCTAAGGCAGAGATATCTTTGAGGACGTTGTCACTCCATCTTAATTTTGGCCTCCTAGATACATAATAAGATTAATAGTAAAAACAGGAAATTTTGAAAACACGTAATTATTTAATTTGATAGCATGGTAAATTTTATTTATTTTTTGGGCAATAATCGAATGTCACCTACGAGTGTACGCATAATAAAGTCAAAAATTCAACGAACGGACAAGAAACGAATTCTGTAATATTTCGATATAACGACATTCCATTTTATTGCCAGGTGTCCTGTGAGTTTCAACCGTTTGGGTGATAATTTACTAAAAGGAATTAATGAGTATCGTGGTCCCGGTGACCAAAAGGACATAACCGGTTTCTCAGTGGCGGGGCGCACAGTTATTCCGCTTATTCAGGAGTGTGTGGGCTCTTTTATTGGAATAACGTTTCCTTTCCAATGTCAAGTGTCTCGAACTGGCCCTCTAGTAAGCTGATTTATAAAGTAACTAGTAGTTACTACGATTGCGATGAAAATTAGCATTTTGCTACATAAAAATAACCGTAGAAAACAAAATTAGTCGGCTTCTACAAAGCACTAATTAATGTAAATATTTTTGTATTGTAGATGTTCTGATCCTTGTTGCGATCGATTTAAATTGGATGGAAATGAAAAAAAACATGTGGAGAGTGATTATGATGAAAGATTTCACAGATCGAAAAGAAGACAGCAAAAATATTTATTATAACGTGTAAGGTGAAAGAGTGCAAAATAAATCAAGAAAGAAATAAAGCATGGTGTTGTGTTTTATTCTAGAAAAGTAAATATCGGCTAAATTTTTTTGCCAGTAAAGACTGGTAAGGAATTCTGAAATGTAAAATATTATGTTGTAGAAAGCAAATAATGTGGAGATATGACGATTTGAGTGTGAAGGATTGAAAAACGTATAAAGGATTAATATGTTTTAAAAAAGATATTTAGGATGGATTAGTTCATTTTTATAATATCAAACTGTACATATTGTCCTCAGCCAAAAGGGCGTACCTACGTATGTAATGATTTCGAACATTACAGGAGAGAAAAATAATGTTTTGTCAATATTTATTTTATCATTAAACTATTCCCATATTTGTTTTGGAAGTACAAATATGGAAATTGTTTAATAATAAAAGAAATATTCACAAAATCAGATTGACAGAACATTATTTTGCTTTCCTGCAAAGTTCGAAATAATCACTTACGTCGCTTTGGCTGAGGACCCTCGATACATACAGATTTGTCGTTTATATTTTATAATCATACATAAGTATAACGACTAAGTTGGTCTTACATTAAGCGTTTGTCTTGACATATTCGTTTGATTAGACCAATAAAATGTAAAGAAATTGATGTAGAAATAGAAACGTACCAACAATTTACGCTATAATTTCACTTTTAAAGTGAACCTGGATCGGGGATTATATGTGGTTTAGCGTTAAAAAAATAATATGAAAAAAGTTAAATTGCAAACAAGCAGTAAAAAACGACAAATCTTGTTAAAACAGCAAACAAAACGTATCTAAATAAAAAAAATCGACCATTAGTCGCAACAAAATTCGGATGTCGAATTCGTGATTCAAATAGTAATCTTATTAAACGAAGGTGGACCAATAATGCAGCAGACAGCAGAAAAAAACGATATCAAATTCATGACCCCCAGATCCATGATCAATTGCTTTATCCCCAGTAATACCTGTGGCCCAAGAACGATATTAGACACTTCCGAATACCGTGTTTTTGCACAAGCAGCGTCGAGCGTGAAAATGTGATTCGGCCAGTACTGGATTGGAATATCAAAAAACAAAAAAATTTGGAGTGTGACCAATGAGCTATAGAGAGTTCGTTCTTGCCCGTGCGTTATCGGCGGCCAGCGGAATTCGAGTGTAAAAAAATTGACGAAAAAACTTGAAAATTATTTCGACGTCGGCGTAATAGGAGCCTTGTCTTGTACCGTTACGGCGGAACCCGATATTTGGTGACGGCGGTTACAATCGTAACCGGTAAATGAACCATAACGCAGTCGTAATGCACATTCGAAAAATTGTCGAGAAAGTGAACAATAAAGATATTTTTAAATTGAATCGCCGTGATTTGATACTTGTCACGTGTTGCTGAAATTGGACTATTTACTTTGTGGTGCAATACGCTAATTTAAAATTTTAAATAAATTAGAACTTGTTGAGATACATCTTGAGATATATATTTTTTTAATTAAACTCACTTTCATTAATAGGTCGCTATTAAACAGTTTTTATTAAAACTTGGAATATCAAGATTATGAATTGTCCTAGTTAAACATTAAAATATCTCACTGTAAAAAAATATAGCCCAACGAGTGCATAGCAAAAAATGTTGCTAATTTAAAAATGAAAATAAGCGTGACTACAACGACAATGTTAATAACTGATTAATTTTTGTGATATCATTAAAGTCATCCCTTATTTACATTACAATGGTCTAAAGACCGTTAACATAAGGAAAAGTAGCCCAGAAAACTGTAAAAATTGTAATAAATTTTGTTTAATTTTAGCGTCTCAATGTGCAGTGTGATGAAGCATCCACTTAAGATTATCTTTCGTCTTCAATAACACAGAATAATTTTATGGCTTTTTTCATATTTCAACTTAACGACACTTGGTCATCTGCTGCCTATTTATAATTTACCAGCATGCGTAGGACATGCAGCAGCATCTGCTATGCATCTAGAGTAACGAAACTATGTAAAGTATGAGAGGTTGCATAGCAATTATTACGCGTATATCACAGCAACTGTATCATTATTTCTCGTATCTTTGTTCGCGAGGCTTTGTATGATACCATACATAAGTCGTCATCTAGTTGAAGTATGCGATCTTTATCTATCCTCGTCTCGAGATCGTCCTCTTCCGTTTAGACATTTTTACGCATTTCACCTGTTATGATGTTGTGTGATAGAATATAGAATGTTAAATTAAAGCTAGGTTATTGTGCGTGCACATTGATTCAGCATACTTTAATTAACTGAGAAAGAATAAGACTATTAGGGGACATCTTACGCGTGGCTGCTGTTATTGTTTATGCTGGCCTGTCGAAGGTTCAGCTAGCATACACTGAGTTGTACAACCGAACAGAAATTGCCTGAGGGCTAAGTTCAGTGGACAGGGATTTGCAGTGGCAAGCCCAAAAGCATGTAACTCATCGACATGCATAATAAGAATCAGTGAAACAGAGACAATATTTAAAAGTATACTGAAAATCCACCTTTCCGCAAAATCATATTCGTAATTTGATTTATATAAGCATACACAGTTGAGTAAAAAGTTTTATACGTGTAATTTGTTTCATATTTCAGTGAATGACATTTTTTTTAGTTTTATGTAAAAGATATTAATTAGACCGATGTCTGTGGTAAAGGAGTCAGGTTAATCCGTTGTATCTAACAGTAGACATTAAACAATAGCGTTATTCTCTAAGTAAACAAAATTAAAATATAGAAATTTATAAAAATAAAATAACTTTTAAGAACAAAATCCGGGATATAAAAATAATTAGCTAAATAAGTATATATAGATATTGTTTAGAGTTATTTCCAACTGATAAAATGATGACTTATGTCATCATTTGATGATAATTTCAATTTCAAATAATGGTGTAGGACTAGACAGCGTCACTAAGGTGACATTTTTTGAAAATGGTATTGAATACGCTATCCAGTGTTATTTTGCATATTATTACTAACAAGAAAAATACATTATCAACGTCTGAAAATAAATGGCGGATCTGCGCCCAAGCTATGCGGACTTATCTTCCTACTTCAAGTATACGGGCGGCCATTCTATTAAACCACGGGCACTGATGGCAATTTATCTGAAAAACAGGCAAGACCACGGAATAACGAACTGATTTACACCGGCAGCGAGATGCCCACGCCAAGACGAACGAGTATGGTTAATTTCAAAAAACTGAAATATTACATGACGTTATTTTTATTTAAAAATATATAGATGGATAGATTTTAAAATTCTTTTTATCATATAAAAAACTTTCGATCATGATTCGACAATATTGTAAATATTATAGCGATTTTAAATAGATTTTTTAACTTAAATAAGGATTAAATAAAATAATAAAATAAAAGTCTTAGTGGAATCTTCTGGTTGGAGTTTTCTGTGATATTCTGCCGTATTTGATGATGATGGATCCTGTAATGGGATCCGAAATACTGGCCAGAAGGTCGTAGAAACATGGCCGATTATCCCAGAAAACTCAAATCAGAAGATTCATAAAGGCCAAGAAAATCTAAGAGCATTCTTACTGGAAGAAAAATAATGAAAACATAGAGAAAACAAAGAAAAATAAGATATAGGTATTATACATGCTTCTAGCTAAAAACTGTCAAAAACGATGTTCTGCCTTTACTTATGCATATACGAATTTTAGCATTAATTATTAGATTAGATTATTAGATTAATCTGTAGTTGTTCTGACTTAGCGTTATATAAAAAAAACATAATTTACTTATACAATTTTTTTTTAATATTTATATATATAATCGGTTAATTTTATTTTTATTAATTCCTCCATGACAACATTTTTGGTCAATACGCAAATGCCCTTGAAATATGCGCCTTGATACAGAGAATTCAATATACTTGAATATTTCGAGTCTTCGCAGCGTTAGTGACGGACATTGTTACATAAATAACAGTGTATTTATTACTGAAAATAAGACACACACGTACAAAAAAGTTTCTTAATTTAAATCGTTTAAATTGCCTGATCGCGTTTTCTAAAGAAGCGGCACGCGTCACGCACATATTAAACGTTAAGAATATAAAAAAAGTTATATTTTCATACAAAGTGTATGAAACATTTCATTTTAGATGTTTTAGATCAACTTCATTCAAATATAAATTTTCCGTAATTTGAAATGAGTGACGCTAAAACGATGCGATCAGTTTCGCTGAGCGGAAGATTACGAATCCGACAGTATTATGAACTCGGACCGACTAATGTGGACTCGGAGGATTTTGCGAAATTGGCCGCCCGCGCATTGCTCTGCTGGGCCGAGCTGGTTTTATGGTGGCCGGCGCGGCTACCCGCAGCCTTGCAGGCGGTGCGGGAGCCACCGCGTTACGGGCGATAACATTGTAACCCCATGTCAGAGATGCTGTCGACAAGCGGAGAGTTCGCAGAGATGCAAAGCCTCCCCGGATGTGTTCGCGGACAGTGCGCACTGCGCGGAACTTACGAGGCCGACAATTATTTATATGGTTATTATAAACGATACTGAGACATTTATAAGGCGTAATTGGCGATAAAGAAGGAGGAATTGAGCCATTAAAAACTAGTAAAATGTTTTTTACGACAAGCGTTTCGTTGGCATATTTGGTTCAAGTTCGCTGACGGTTTTTTTTACATTGATTGATATGGGTTTTAAGAAAAAAAAAATTAATAGTAAATCAATGAGTATAAAGAGGCATGTAAAGGTTAATAGAAAGAAAACAATATAATATAAAGAATAAATGTGTAAGAAAGCATGAACACATAAATATAAGTATCTTATCTGATGGTAGATCCAGACATAAATTAATACAAGGGTCCAAAATTACTCAAACAATGTACTGTAAAAGTCGCTTATATAGCTACTAAATACTTCAATCTATTACCCGCAGAACTAAAAATTGTAACCGAAGTAAACAAGTCAACTAAAAACAAAATAAAAAAATGGATAATCGAAACACAAGAACATCTGATATCCTTATAAATGTAAATTGTAATCATCATACAACTATCATTCGAGTCAATATTTTGAAAGCTGGGTATTAATATTAGTCACTAGTTACTAATTTATATTTTTAATAACTAATGTATGTTTTTATTGAGTTTATTCGTGTGTAAATCATTACACATGTTTAATCTCTCAAATCCCGAACCTATGTACAGGTATATGCATATACCTTTATAGGATTTAATATACCTATAATGTATGTAATATATATTATATTTTGTATATTTTCTTTTGGGATTTAATAATAAAAAAATAAAAATCTAGTTAAATATATATGTTTGAAGGAATAATTTGTTTTTTAAAGAAAAAATAATTATAACGACATAATACCATCGGACGAATCTAATATATTGTTAAAGATGAATATTAGAGCATGAATAAGTATAAGTCAATAACGGAACAGTGTAGACAATTGTAAACATCATAAAATAAATATTAGTGAATCAAGTATACAAATTATTTTCGGAGTACATTACACGGCTATTTTTAAAATTTTAACTATTATTTTCATTCTGCTAACTTTCTGGTGTAGCATGAGTATTTTAATCATCACTAAATTATTGACTACATAAATGAAGAGTAAGTCATTTTGATACTTCTATAGTTTCGAAAGAAGCAGTCACTATTCACTCATCATTAATACTAATTACTAAGAAAATTAGATAATAAAGGAGTTCCCTTTATCTATAGGTGAAACTATAACTAAAAATAACTCAACGCATGTTCAGTTTTGTAGAAATTAAAATAAATAAATCTTCATTCACAAGAAAGATACGCATTATATATCGGTAAATGAAATAATAAAGCTCAAATAAAAAAAAATATTTAAAAAAACGCAAAAACGGGTTGAAATGAAATATATGATCTTCATAATAATTTAAATCGCATTTTCAAAAATTTCAAACAAAAAGTCTCATGACATATTTTTTTTAAAACCTCAAATAATAAAACTTTATATATAAGAAATATAACGTATTTTATGGCCATGATAACATCTGTAGATTTTATACGTCTCATCAGATTTTGATCAAACTTTTATGCGAAATTGGCCATGTAAAAATATCACTAAATTTGTTAATCTGGCTGATTCACATTGAAAAATGGCGACTGCTACTTAAAAAAACATTTAAATTGGATCTATATAAAGCAAGAAAAATACATTTACATTCACAGACAAAAATTACTTGAATTTTGGGGCTAGCTATTATTTTAATTCTTCATACATTTTGTAAATGATCTCTTGGAGAGACATAAAAGAATTAAGTTAAGAAAATTTCCGTTATCAGTAAAATGGAAACTGTACAATTCACCAGTATATTTAAGAGCAGTATTTTAGTGTCATATAAAATAATATAATTCCAAAAGGAAGTGATACATTAAAACAATATCTTAAGGGCACGATCTCTCATAAATAAGAGCGAGAAAATTCAATTAAGCACATATTTAAAATGGCCATGTTGGGTCAGCACGACTGTTTATCATTAAAAAAGCCTCTTTTATCGCGCGGGCATTTCCTTCTGGAACATGACATAAGGCTTCACTTCCCGTTACGAAGCGGGCCGCATACGTATCCTCGGCGAAAATAAATAAAAAAATCACCAAGGGCTGTGTACAGACTGTCCCAAAAATGATTATAAATTTAATAATTTTCATTTTTTTAACTATCGTAGTTTTTGAGTTATAGTACAAATCAATGGAATTGCATATGTAATGTTTTTTAATAAATGTAGAAATAAACCTTAAGTTCCCGTAAAAAAGTATGGAGGGAGGTGTGGAGAACATGAGAGGTATATTTTAAGGTTATAATTCAAAAACTTTCAACAGAATCTTAGTATATAATCACTTACGGAGATTTTTAGTCTACCGGTTTCGACCGTTTCAGGACAACCACTACACTAGCATGTAAATACGACTATACATACCACAATCATAGGTTTATTCACACACTAACACCTTCCCAAAATATTCTTCACTTGCGTGTTAACCTATCCGAAGGCTAACATGCATTGTCATGTTAGTCTTCGGTTTACACGTTAAGGAGTAGAGAGAATATATTTTTTTGTTGTATATTTATTAATATTATTAATTTCAAGTTGTCCGAGTATATTCCTGTTAAAACCTTTGGTTTCTATTTGTAAAGGTGTTGGCACGTTATTAACGGGCAGGACATGGTTTTCCTATAATATGAAAGATAAATAAATGAAATTAAGAAATAATAAGATAATGGTCTTGTAAGCCGAAACAGCTATCATATTTAAAATAACGCTTAGCGCGATTTCGCATTACTTAAATAATAATAATATTTACTAAAATTACTTTATTTTAAATTTCATTAATAACAAAACATTTATTTTCACAGAAAAAAACTAGTAAAATATCCTACAGGTAGCTGTGGTTTAAATTCTAATACATATGTTATTAGATACAGTAGACTATTATAGTAATTCACCTCTCATATAAAATATTCCCGAGATTTTTCAATAATCTCATTTCAAATAAGCACGTTTATAAATGAAGGCACTCAATATTGAAACTCCATTCACACGTGTACACAATTAATGGGACATTCTGTATTTTGATTTGAGGAATGCCAGGGAATCAAAATAATCCAACGGTTTGCTGAACTCAACACTAACGGCAGTGTGAAAAATATGCAATAAATATGCGGCCGTTGATTGATTTACGACTTCAATCAATTTACAGAAAACATGGACAATTCAATCAAACACAGTTGACCTCTGACAGATGGAATTACGAGAGTAAATAAATTGATTTTCTCCAGCATCGCGGTACATGCATCTTACTCATCATTTTTCATCAAACCGGTATCATTACACTTCAGTTTTAGAGCTGCTTTATTCAGATAACTGAAAATATTGCCAATAAAAGTGGTATAATGTAAACAACCATTTAGCTGCCATTTCTAATTGGCATTAAAAAATTATCACCAGCACTAAAATATAAATGATCATATATTATTATAGCCCGGCATGTGTTTCCGTTACTAAAGCATACCGACTGTAGCTATTATAAAAAGTATTATTAAATGAAAGTTTAACAGGTTTACTTGAAAAAAAAATTGAATAAGATATATTATAGATGTCTCATAGAGACGATGCTATTTATTTGATTATATATAAGAAGGTAGGTAAAAAATAGGTAAGAAGTCTTTTTGAGTGTTTGTAGGGCTAACGACCTATCTATAGGCTGGATTAAGTGATCACTATTTCCACCCTTCATAAAAAAATAGTTTCGTCTCTATGGGACATCTGTTTATCTTGATTAATGGGGTATATAACCCAGTTATGTGTTCTTGAAAATTTAGACATACTCGAAATATTCTAAATATTGAGTAATATTGGTTTATTAATTATCCACATCTGAATCATGGTGGTAGCGAAAGGAGCATATATCGCGTTTTTGTATCCAATTCTATATCTCGACTTCTATGTACAAAACGCTGTATATTTTTTGTCTACCATATGCATTCTGTTACCTGTAGTATTAAAGTGATTAAATGCATCTAAAGAGCATTTTGGTCGGCTGAATCGTTCGCTTCCAAATTTTCCAGTATACTAGCATACTGTCTTCCACTTCAGACAATGTAGGTGGTCTAATGCGTCTTCCTTTACGCCGTCTTCAAAGCGTAGGCGGAGTCATACCTGTCTTCTCCTATGTTACTCGCTCATATGAATGTCTGTAGTTCGTAGGTTTTAATAAAGACCATTGTACGTCGTATTCTCCAAGGATCCCAATCTTACCCCATAATATACGCGCCTAGAAATACAAAAAACACAATAGTTTCTATTAGTGTATATTATAGATATCTCACAGAGACGAAACTGTATTAATTATGGGAAAGTAGGTATAGAAGTCATTTGGGTGTACACAGGACTTATGACCTGTCTTTTTATGGTTGGCTTAAGTGATCACTTTACACAATTGTAACATTCGCCATTTCCACCCATGATAGAATATACCATGTTTATTCATTTTTTGGAAGTTGTATATATGTTCAAATTGCGTAGAAAGCTTTCATATATGAGTTGTAAGCGCCTTTTCCATCCAGCACTGTTCTGAAAGATTTGAACAAACTCAAAATATTCTCAATAGTTTCTATACCACTTTATTGTACCATAGTCCAGCAAGCAGGCAGGACCTGGATGCGAAGAGGGAGAAACAGAGATGTGTGGAGAAAAATGGAAAAGGAGGAATCAAGCAATGGAGGGAAAAAGGCTGAGTAAGAAGAAGAAGAATATGCGGAATATAACTCGCTACTCTGCAAAATTCAGAAACTTGGTAAAATATACAGTAGAGTAGACAATTTAAATGTATGTCTTCAATCATATACATCGCATCTTATTGATGCTGTAATTCAATTATTGTAACAGTTTAAATATTGGTGTTATTTTTCTTTTTACTTAGTTAAGGTAATATATTGTTTCTGTTTACTACCTCCCTTCATCACTAATATATTTTTTTTATACAAAAAGGCTTTGTACTAAAATACTCCACTGCCTTCCCGTTAAAATTTATCAAACATTAATTAATTAATTAATATTTTTTCAAGCTAAAAAAAAATCTATTCAGGGTTAGTTTCAACCCAAGCGTCTGAGATAGACATCACAGCCCGTATCCTATTTTTCACAAAACTTCACTTAGCAATAAAGAATGCCGTGTTCATGACATAATACCCACAACGATTTAATAATAGTATTTAAAGCAGTCGTTCGTCTACGCCGCCCAGCATTTTAGTCTCGAGTGCCATAATTACAAAGGTGTACTACCTACAATAATACTTCACGCGTCCGATCCACGTTGAAACGGAAATTATATAAAATAAAATGGAGAAAAATAAATCCTCATACGATCGGATAGTCTCGAGAGTATAATTAATTAGACGCAATCGCCGTGCCGTATCAAAATAAGCAGAATACATTTTTTTTAAGCTACATGTATAATGCATCGCAATTTTATTAATGTAATTAACACCTTATTAATACGGTTGGTTCGCGGTAGAGGTGACGTTTCGAGCCTCATTTCACACGGTGTTCATTCCCAGGTTGTGGCGAATCACTTCATTCTTTATCACGTCACACGATGAAGGCCACCGCAACATGCCCCGAAATTTCAGCCTCAATAAAAACTAACAAAAGGAAAAAATACACCGCAAAAAATTCGTCATATTTCCAAAAAGTGTTAAGTATTTATAATAATGAGCGTCGCAAGCTAAAACTCCCGTTATTTTTTGTTTGGTTTATTTACGTAATTGAGACACAGATAAAATTAATCGCATTTAATAAATACATTTTAAAAGTCTTGTTCTGCCAACCCGGTAGACAAGAAGTGTGATAGTTCCAAAGATAGAATATTAAAAATAAAATTAAAAAAAAAAACATAAAAAATAAAATCAAGTAAATTATTTTTATCAATTTTTCATAATTAAAAAAATCAACACACAATTTTAAGAGTTCAATATTTTCATTATCCAAATCAGGATGATCGTTTCGGCAGATTATGCCATTATCAACTGATGATATACTATTATCAACTGATGATATGCCATTATCAACTGATGACATGTCATTATCAACTGATTATCATCCTGGTTTGGATAGTAAAAATAGTGAGCTCTTGTGTGTTGATTTTTTAGTTTTTAAAAATTAAAGCTGGAATTCTTTTCAATAAATATCGCTAGTTAACAAAAAATTAAAATGTCAAGAAAAGTAATCTAGAAATAGATAAACTATTTAATAAATTCTGTAAAATATTTTGCAGACTGCCATTTTTTATTACGAAAAATAGTAAGTGCATAACATAATACATCTACTAATATGTAAATACTGAATTTGCATTTTTAGTCACGAAACCATACACATTAATTAATTCATCACACTTCAAAAGTATATTCTGCTCACTTGCAAAAAATTCTAAATATAAAATGCAAAAGATAACTCAATTAAAATCTATAAAACAGGAAATTTTTAGCAGCAAACCAACTTATATACCATTACGCGTTTCTCCGCGGGAGTATTCAGAGTGAATAGAACATAACATATCCCGAAATATAACTTTCGTCTCCATTATGCGATTGGAAAATAACAAAAATCTATAAATACAAATTCTCTTGGAAATTACATAAATATAATATATTACTTTAAAAGGTAAATAACTTTAAGTTCTTGTAGATTTAATATTAAATAAACTATTTTCATAAAAGGCTGACAGCTTTCTGCGGAGATATTTTTTATACATATAAGGTAGATGCTACTCTATTATTATTTGTATTATAACAACAACAAAGGACTATATTTTAAACATAAAAATAATCGCGATCGTATTCTTTGTAAGAACGCCAAGCTCCTCATGAGCAAAAAATGAAGGCATTAGTTGTGCAAGAAGATTTATGGCAGGCTGTATTAATTCAAGAGGGTGTGCATTAAAATCCATTCGGCTAAATGCGAGATCGTTAAATAAGTCTTTAATCAGCAGGGCAGGGTGGAATTACTGCCTACTCCATCATCCATCTCCCCGACCACGGCCACAATGAGAAGACGCGATGGCTATCAGGTGAGGTAATTGTAGGTGAAGGTGGTTGATACTATCCGACGATGCAAAACACTCTTCTGCGAGTGCACCAGATGAATTGAGATCGAAACTTCTAGATACGCGCATTTTGAGAGAGCGTTAAATGAGCGCAATCTTGAAGTATCGGAAACGATTTGCAAATGTTCTCACATTGTAGGCTGCGGTCGCCATATATGAATTTTATGGTTTTTAATTATTACAGAAAATTACACGGTTCATATAATAAAATTTAAATGTGTAGGTTGGCGATTTTAAGACAAGTCTAGGAAAGTGTCAAGAACAAGCCTAATAAACTACCAGATATGAAACGTACTGCATCCTATACAAAGAATCTAATTGTTAACTAACTTTAATACATACATATGTTATATGAGTATAACTATGGCAAAACAATTTTAAAAACATAAAAACGTAAAAATGATGAAATCCTAATAAACGAAATGAAATGAAGTCACAATATTCATCACAACCATAGATGGCGAGCCTAATTGTATTGAATAAAGCAAGTGAATTACATAAATACCATGCAAACAAGTTTCAAATTTTTTATTTGTGCGGTCGATCATGGGTAGAATCGGTGAACATTATAATAAGTAAAGTGATCGCTTAAGTCAGCCCAGGTCATGAGCCCTGTAAATGCCCAAAAATGACATTAATAATTTATCTTAATTGAAATGAACTCATCCTTCAAATCTTTGCACTTACGTCTTCACCAAAGGGTTGGTCATGACTTTCATGCCAAATTTTTAAGGACGACACCGTAAGTCTGCTACGGTGTCATCCTGCTAGCGCAAGTTTTGGTCTCCATTTTCTTCTACACCCTTTGGATATACAAGGTAGAATTGTCTTTGGTGGTCCTTGGTTTTCGTCATACCTTAATCACTGTAATTGAATGGAGCACGATGACGTTATCGTGCAGCGCATTAAAGGAAAAACATCGTAAAGAAAGATAAACCTTGTAAACACCAGAAGAATGACCACTAAGTTGTTTCTTAGTGATCCTCCATGAAGGTAGTTTGAGCCTTGCCTGATCAAAAAGGAAGATGTAAAGGATTGGTAAGGCTTTGGATCCCGACCCTCCAAAAATATGGGGACAAGGATTATGATGATGAAAGAAGGATAAGACAAAACCAGAGTCTGTTGAAGTGTAATTTTTGGCAATAATTATAATGATTTTAAAGATACGGTTAAACAACGCCAGTATATTCTAGTTAATTTATTTGATGGTCAGAACAAAACAGTAATTATATTTGAGATGACGTTTCCGACAAAGATTAGAAATCGCAACAAACAGAAGAATACCAAAAAAAAATCTCTCCACCGAGTTTAAAAGCCGTTGGCGCTGGAGAATTTATATATATGAGCATTCCTTCGCGGAGAAGAATGGACGATACGTTTTTTCTTCCCTCGCTCAATTGAACAATGGACGAGCAGCCGATAACTATCGAGCGCTAGAATGGTTGCTGACGGTGTTAGATAATATCGGATCCTACATCATTAGGTCTGACCAAAGCGTCCTCGGCGGAAAGTGACAGGAGGCCGACTCCATTACGGGAGCGAGCGTGATTTCATTGGAGCAGATACTTTCGATTCGATTTCTGCACCACTTTCAGTTTAAGCGCGACGCAATAACGATCAAATCCTTTATCCTAGGCGCAGCCACCAGACCTTATGAGGCCGTACGTCATGTTAAATCCTTATCAGGTCCTTTGTCATGTTGGATCTGAGCAGAATTGCGCAAGGTAGAACACCTGACATAAACGAAGTACAACAACATACTGTTGCAGCCCTTTTACGGCGGCGCTGGGGTTTTATTCACATGTTCGATTGTGACGTTTCTGTGGGCCTTTATAGGTTTCTGGGGAACGTTTAAGGGAGAACTGGTCATTGTCAATTTAATCGATTTAACACCCAAACAAGGAGTGCTGGTCTGATTTTTTCGAAATTGTTATCGGCATTTCTGTTAAAATAAAAAGGAAACACAGGTTGCAAGCTGAATATTGCGATGTCACGTCTGACCATCGCAGTTCTCTAATCGTCTTAGCACTGCAATCATCGCTTGAGTGTAGTCATCAACGAACTTGTACATTGTTAATTGTCGTGTAAAGCAGGCATACCATAAACCAAATTCGCAATTTTATTGAGCGTTACATGATCAAACGTCATTGAACTTGGAGTCAACGCGCGTCTGTTCTTGCGAAGTAGTCATTCTCTGTATTATTCCCCTATTTGTCTTATTTTTTTACTTCAACGTCATTTTAGAACTACATTTCTAGAACAAGTTGATTGAAATTAAAATAAAACATCTTGAATGTTGTTTAACAGAGCAACAGATAGCGAGGGTAATTAATTAAAATAGATCGCGTCATCGCATTTGTGGTAGACATATCGTTATTTGTTGATCCACATTCCAATGACCACTAAACATGACCACTAATGATTCTTCGCTCTCTCCGTTTTTTTATAGGAATAATTTACGCAGAATTTTTGCTGAGTAGTCTATGAAAAATGGAAGAATTCTTTTGTCGCACAGCTAAAGGTATGCGCACTACACGAAGCCGACACATCTAGAAGGCATCAAAAAAACATATTTGTTTCCTTGATATCGAAATTCAGATTTGAACATCATATAAGAAATTTTAGTACTGATTCAGTTACACATTATTTTACTATCAACACGTAAGAGAAACAAAACAAAAACGCATTAAACACCAAACGCAATAACAAATTGAGTTTACACTGACGATGCTCGCACTTTCATGATTTTAGAGAAAAACAACCTCACATAAATAATAAAATATATGTAGAAAATAATGATAAATTGATAATTAGAGTCGTTTAAATACTTTATATATAAAGTTAAATAAGTTTCTACTTTTACTTATTTTTCTACTTAATACTTTTGTAACATACGATCAATTTTTGGAAAATAAGATAATAATTGTATTTATTTGAATGTACGACTGTTTAATTTATAAGCGACGCTGAAAAGTAAATAGACTGTCATTTAAAATAATTGGTACGTCATTACACAATTAAAAAGATTTTAATGTCTTTATATTTCTTTTAAACCATCCGCGAAAATGATTAAATGCTACTAAAACGTTGTCATTGACATTCAGACACAGACCCTTAATGGGTTTAGAAACTGAACAGAAAAGGATGCTTTATTTTTATAATGACCCGGGTAAAAAAATATGTAATAAAATGATACTCTTTCAGATGTTGGATAAGGTGAATTTAGTGGTTCTAAAAATGATTATATAAAAAATTTAAACAAAAATGTAACGAGTTGATTACAAATAATCTTAAACTACATGCTGTAATATATTATTGAAATGTCTCGATTAACAATGAGACATATTATGATTGTGATTGGAGTTCAATTGTAACAACTCTGATTTAACGATTTGAGGTTAAAGCATCGGTGCTTGCTCGCCGAAATAACCGTTACCAATCACACGTAACAATCGAACACCAATCACACAATCACGCTTTATCTCATCGCTACTGTTAATAATATTATAATGGATGAACTACACATTTTTTTATTTAATACGCCGGAGACTGTAATACAAGATGACAGGCAAAAATATCTTCACAATTCAAATTGAATATCCTGTCCATCTTGCGCGAGAGAGCTCCGCCCATCATTCGCCACTGACATAATTACGTACGTGTGACAGGGAACATGTAAAATGATGTATCGATAGAGAATATTATTAACCACGGCATACTCCCTCTCAAAATATTAACACTACAAAAATAGACAAATTGTTTCTGAGAATTTTAAGAACTTGACTCAAACATAGTAATTTGTAGCTACAAACACATGTATATTCCACTATCTGGAATATACATGTGTTAGGAAGTCCGTTTCAAAATATTTTAGGGGATCGCTACCTAGAAATGCTACAGTTTACACTATTGTTAAGGTGAAAAAATTCTTAACGAACTAAAATGTGCATTTAATTCTTGACACTTCAAAAAATAAAAGAATTGTTTCAAAGAAGTACAGTTGCCGGCAGACTTCACGAAATTCTTTGGCTAAGTGGGGGAATGCGCAGAACACGAAATTTGGGTCTCGTTGGTGGAAAGGTAGATGCGCAAACGTCCCCCCACTACGCCGCAGAATTTCAAGATGTTTGCCGGCTACTGTATGAGCATCTTGATGTGATAAATGGTACTTACAACATCATGTGACATTCACACTGTGATTTTCATTTTAATTTATTTAAGGTGTACCGTACCTAAAAGGTCTGTTGTTGATTTTATTGTAAAGCTAGAAAATAGATCCAAAATTATATTATTGATGGAATTGGCGTTACATTATAGAGATTACTCATGATGATAATTTAAATAAATGAAAAATATGAACTGTGTTAACTTTACTTAAGTTTAATTATATTTTATATTTTACTACCCGAGTTTTGGTATCAGAATCGCTCATGAGATTCTATGAGAGATTCTGGTACTCCCGAAACTTAGTAGTAAAATATAAAAAATAATTAAACTCAAGTAGAGATAACATACATGTTTTCCTTCCATTTTATAAATTCTCTAAAAAACTACCAAAATATAGATTTAATTTGAAAAAAATGTCTTTCAATTCATCATTTAGTCATGAACTAATTCTGCGAGCGAAAGGAACTACCGAATGAGTCATAAATGCAGGTTTGCAACAAAAACAAAATTTGGGAATTTCCTTTGTTAGCGAAATATGCCTTAAAGCCTTCGTTATTTTTATCTAATTTTTGCACCAATAGTTTGATTTTTTTGTAAGAACGTTAAACCAAGTTGACTAATGTCGTTTCTTGCAAAAATTTAAAATCATATACAAATCACATAATTTATCCTTTTTTAAGACATTCAAAGATTTCAATTTATTTTATTTTCTGACTCATATAATTTTTCCTCGACAGATATGTATCTAAATAACAACTCTGCGTACTTAACTCAAAACTCGATTTTATTGACTTATTTGGTTGTTCCTTACGCCCACAGAATTTAGTACATATTATAATCCAAAATTTTCTGGATTATAATGTGTACTAAACTTTGAATCCCGATATATTAGCTTGACGTAAATATCTACAAGTCTATATCTTCACACTTTTTATGGTGTCGCCATTGATCATCATGTCACTGAATAGAGTTTCTGTGGTTCCGTTATTTCAAATGTAAAAGGCATCACTTCAAAATATTTAAGGTCCTAGAATGTCCATTGCTTATTTGATAGTTGTGTACCATCCTTAAAAACTCAATTTTTTTAGACTTGTAGTAGATATTGTTACGTGGCGTGGCTCGCTCGAAAAATGAAATGGCACAACTCGTAAAATAAATCTTTTATTATCGCTTGTACATTATCTCTCACATTTTACAATCGCTCGCAACGCAATACTGGCTATTTTTTATTCAAACACAAAAGAACAGCTCTCTTTTGTTTTTCTACTCGGGTAAGAACCCTTCCATTTCTTCGCTATTTATTAATCATGTTAGTTCTTATTTCAACCACTGGGCATACCGGCCTGCCGTTCTGCGCATGTGACACTTTTCTATGGAACTGTCAAATGTAAACGAACAGCTCGTTACAATATATAATGCTTGGTGTTTCAAGGGCATGTCACAGAGGATTCGTTTCCTGGATTTTCACAACGTCTGCAATGAGCATGTTAAATTGCAAAACGCAGTCATTTGTTATGCATGATCTGTCGGACAAATACACATGTTGCATTGCTGTGATTGATCAGCTGATTTGAATTCATCCCGGGAGTTAGACGGTACGAGCGGATAGTCGAATCATTCATCTTCAGGGATCGTGATTATGGTGTTGCAAAAACACTGAATATAATGTTACTCTTTAGAGAAGCCCGTGTCAGGGTCCAGTGTGGAAGATGTTTGCACAATAATTTGCTAATGATCAGGAAAAAGCAAAGTGGTGTGGGTGATTGATGCGCGGTACATCTGCATCATACTTACTAAGGCACCTTTGCAATATGGCTTTTTTTAAATGCAGTTTTGATAACTTTAAGTCGATCCCGATCGGAGTATTGCTTTTCTCATTATTTCTCGTTTTGTAAACATATAGTGAATCAGAGACAGATTATGGATCATAAATCTCCATTCTATTCACTATTCTTCTTCATGTATTTGTTTCTCAAACGTCGCTATTTTACGCTGTGGTGGATTCAAAAATGTGAACGTAACTATAAAAAAATGATGCTATCCTATAATAATCACGACGAACACAAATATATTTCATATTAGTTATAAGAAAACACTTTAATGAAGATAAATTATAGAAGTAGCACAGAGACGAAGTTATTTACACGAGAAACGTGAATGTAAGTCTTTTATACGATGGTCCAGGGCTTACAACCTGTATGAGTTGGATTAATTGATCCTGACACAATGCAACATCTACAGCATCTGAAGCAGTTATTTAATCGCCTGCCGGAGCACATGAATTTCACAGACTCTCTGATGGTATACAAAAGCCTTCAAAGAAATGCACCACAATGTTTGATGGACCTCTGTATCTCGGACAAAATCACTGGAAGGCGGCTCACACTGTGATTAGCTAAATCGGAGGCACTCTGCAAGCTGGTAGTACCAAGGAGATCTGGATCCACTAAATTTGCGGAACGTGCTTTCAGCATTGCGGGCCCAGCTATGGGAAATTAGCGTTGCGATCCATGGAAAATTAGGAATCTTTCAAGAAGAGGCTAAAAACTCAATTTTCAAGATGTCACATCTATAAAGCGCCCTTCAAATGTCTTTCTCGCAAAAACGGAGCAATGAAAATTATCATAAACATAAAATATATAAATATAAATAACTTCGTCTCTGTAAGATTTATATAGTTTATCTTAATAAAATATTAATCCCGCAGCGCTCAGATCTAGTAATTGTGTTCTCAGAACGTACATATAAAAATATTTTTTGAAAACACTTTGTTTAAAATTAAAATTTATTGAATAATCAATTTAATTCAGGGCCTAGGAACCCTTCATCAGGATATAACGTATGCTTAAAATTGAAGGAAAAAATTTGGAAGTATGGACCTTAAAGTAAACAAAATAAATTGTTATATGCTGCCCATTTATAGTGTGTTATGGTTATATATTTTTATAAATTGGGAACCCTGCATTATATTAAAAAATAATAAACTGATAATTTTCATCACATATACAAACTAAAACAAAGTAAAGCATCATGTATCATATAAATAAAATATTATTTATATACATTAAGCCCTCTAAAGAGTAAGTAATGTAGGCCTAGTTGTACAACGCAACAAAATAGTATTAAATACAATACGAATTGTGTCAAGGAAAAAAAACATCTAGAATTAAACGGTTCCGAAGAGGTAACGGCTCCAGAGACGTGATGAAGCGATGGACAGAAGTGAGTCCACAAAAGGCGAAGGGAAACGCTTATTAGGAGCAATTATCGAACAAAGATTCAGCGCGAATAGATCAGTCGTACTGTCCGCACAATGGGACAGTTGTAATTCTGAAATGAAGAAAAAAAATAAGACCTCAAAATGCCCTAAAACCACACATCGGGGTCTAAAATACTGCGACAGCATTGAAAGCATAAAATCGGATATACTATCAAAAAAATACTTTTAATCGTACATAGCATGTGAACTAGGAATTAATTTCTATTACAGTTCTGAGTAGCCAATCCACAACTTTACTTTTGTAAAGAAACTAGCCGTACTAATAATTAGTTGTAACCCGTCAAAAATGACAGAACATAGGTTCGAGTCTTTGCTAAGTCCTAGTACATATTTATAGTATGTTTTCATCCACGGAGAGGCGGCCGTAGCAACATGTCTGAAGCGGCCTGTTCGGATATAGTGGTCCGGGGTTTAAGCCCCATCTCCAGCGGTTTAATTGATTTTTTTAGCCGTAAATTCGAACGAAATTGGGGACGTTTCACGAAGTTACGCACGGACAGACAGACAGATAGAAGGACGGACAGATGGACAGATAACGAAAACAATATGTTTGATAAATAACAAAAGTATTAAATATGCCAACGAGAAAAAATCAGTTTCGAGAAAAACGCAAAACAATAATGTAATTTGTTTAAAAATTCACCTGCCACACTAGCTTCAAATTGCTATAACGTAGCTAAAAATCGATTTTATGGAAATGACAAGGTAGTGTAACTCCTTAAATTTAAAAGGAAACTAAATGTCACAATGATCTAGTGGTTAAGACACTTGCATAGTGATCCAGTGGTCAAGGGTTAGGGGCCTTAATCCAGGGGACGAAAAAGTTAGTCCTATTTTTATATTACAAGCATATTAGCTCAGTTTGAGTAAGAATGTTGATGTGACAAGTATTTCGTAAAAGTAACGTCAAATAATTTGTCTGACATTACAGGACCTTAGCGTACTGGTACGACTATTCATCAAATAAACATTGGCCAAGAACATGTTATGCAAAGTAAAAGCAGCAGGAAATTAGCAGAAATACAATCAATTTCGCCCAGACCTGTCCCAGCCACTCACACAATAGGATGGCTGTTAGATTACCTGTGGTTTAAAGGCAGGTACAACAGAGCCCCACAAAGCACTAAAATAACAACAGGTTTCGAGAATGCTATTAAATATTTGATGACTGCAACATCATTGCCTGCAAAACCAATAATACCAATTATGTGAAATACAATATGCAGCATAAACAAAACGCCACAACTGCTGCAAACCATTTCGCCACAGCCATTCGTACGATACCCATCAGGATGATTACAATACTAGTTCACACAAAAGAGGCACAAAGTGTATTCGTTTTATGGTCAAAAGCGATGCATTGCTTAGTGGCATCAACAATGAGCTGTGAAACACAAGATACTCATAAAACTTTAAAATCTAAACAAACATTCGTAAAATTCATACCGAAATCACATTCAAAAGAAGCGGTTTTTGAGAAACGATGTTTCAGATTTTTGGGACCGTGACTGTACAATGAACTATTTGCTAGCCTTAACTTTTTTTTTAACTGGAATAGAAATGTTGCACACTGCGTGCGTCGTTTATGAAGCAATTATAATATAGATGCGTAGTATGCATTCTAGTTTGACATATTACAGCCACCATCCGACCATCCTAATCTAGAAATTAAACGTTAAAAATATACTTGCCTGAAAAAAGAAAATATAACTATTGATGTATTTTTTCTTGATGCGATTCAAATAATAAATAATGTATATATAATATTTCTACAGATTAAATAACTTAATAAACAAATAGATTTATCGCATAGCCCAATTCTAGATATATCTAGAATTTGGCTATGCGATAAATCTAGTTCCCCTTTCAATTAACTACACCCACCCATACCCACTTCTCTTACCCAACCCCCATCACAGTTGACGTTCTGTCTCTTTCTTCCCTTAATGCTTTCTTGATTGTTCGTAATTTTGTTTTTGTTTAGTAAATACTGAACCCTGATGAAAACTCAGTTGTGAGTTGAAACTAGTTGAATATAATTAAACTAGTTAACTTTGTTTACACCACTAAAATTTATTTGGTAAAACCAACCGGTTTCGGAAACGACGTTCCTTCGTCAGGGTATACTTAATACTGATTGAACTTTACAAAAATTATAAACAATCATACTTCAGTGTTAAGTGTCCAAATGGGGGAAAATAGTGGGGGTGCGAAATTTCGCACTAGTTCATTATATTCATAATGAATAACCACAAAGTTATAGCAAAATACAACAGTATGAAACTAGTTGGTTTAAACTCAATAAAGTGGTGTTAAACAAAAAGTTTATTTAAAGATAACTAAAATGTATTTTTAAATAATATATACATCTCGTTTCTTTGAAAAAAACCTTTGATTTTGTTATTTTTTGAAACCGGCAATGACAAAACTACGCACTGTTTAGTGCGTTTTTGAAGCAATTATAATATATTATATATATAATAATTAAATATAATTAATAAGATACTTAATTGATTTTTAGTCTAAAACTATCTATTAGGGTCTTTACTAACGGCCTGTTCAAAAATAAAATAAAATAAAACGTATGAAAATATCTCCAATACACATACGCTATCCAAAAAAATGACATTTGAAAAAACATACATAATAGAGTAGGAGTCAGCGACCGACAGACTATATAGATATAGATTTCGGATATTGTGACTTTTGAATTCGGGGGATTTTGACCGATAACAACTAATACAGGCACAAAAAATGTGCAAGTAAAACGTTAAATATAAGATATTAGTTAATATTGTTAAATAATGGCACGAATAAAATATAAAATTCAAATTTGTTATAAGTACGTAAATGTCATGATAATTTATAGAAATTCAGTGTTTAGCGGAAGAAATGGCCCGTAAAAAGCGTCTGGCAATCATTGATATGAGTGAATAGTACTATCCCATTAAAAGTATTAAAAAATCTGATATAAAACTCATTTTTATCTGCCGAAATTCCCCGAAGTCAAATGTCATAATATCCAAACCTTCTTACCTACTACAGTGTAAATGTAGAGAAAATATTTCAGGTTTGATACTATAATGTAAATCTGGCGGCCGCTGGCTGTTATCTATAACTTTTTAAATAATCTAGAGTGCTAAAACATCATCTGCGGCCAGCAACAGCCACCGCCAAGGCATAAGCGGACCGTTATTATGTCGTCGAGTGTCAACGACACTTAATTTTTTAAGCAAATAAGACATGATCGCTATTTTCTCAGAACATTCCGGTCTATTGTGTCACCGCCGTCCGCGTGGACACGTGAGACTGTCAAAACGCAACAGATTAAAAAGCGACCACACGTTTTTTGGCGAATTGGTTTGCGATTTTTTAATGGATATATGCAAGATTAGGGTTGCCACCTTTTTTTGTTCAAATAAAGAAAATTGGTTATTAAAGGTAGAAAAAAAGTACATTGTGTCAAAATAAAGAACGAATAATTTTACTTTTTAATTTTGCTTAAAAACATATTTTTCAGTACTTTTAGCAACTTTTAACAAAAAATTATCACTACTTCACAACTGCACAGCACGTTTGCAGTCTGTATTATTTAAGTTAAAGTAAATATGTCATTCATTTTTATCAGATTCAGAGACGCTTTGTTTCTTTCGTCTCGCCATTTGCTATTCATCACAGAAAAAACTCTATAAAACCAATTAATCGTATTTTAACTGCGCTCAATCCGCCATACACAAAACAAATAAGAAATTTTTACAATGACATTGACTATGTTGACATTTGAGGTTAGGTTGCATTAAAAAACGAGCGTTTATGTGGTGACCGCCACAGGGTGTATCGTCAATTATCGAACCTATTCGACAACAAATGATAACGTTATCGACCCCGGTAACTCTCTCGTTCCGTTTTACGCAAAAATTCCAACGATCAACATTTTTTGTATGTTATAAGTAAAATGAATCGCAGAGAAATCAAATCATGTGAAATAAAGTATTTTCGCGTACTTTATTGTTCTCATAAAGTATAGAGTACAATTACCCGAAATAACGTACAATACTTTATAATAAAGTAAGGGTGGCAACCCTAGTGCTGACCTAATGCTAATTGACAAGAAATGAAGATTATGATTCAACGGTGATTTATAAAATTAAATAACAATTTGAAAAAACTAATTTAATGTGAAAACTAAATAAAAACACAATGAAAGTGAATTTTTATGTATAATTTGATTAAAAACATAAATACAAATATTTATAATCACTAGATTGTAGAGGTCTCACACAGTCGAAGATATTTATATGGGGAAGTACGTATAGAAGTATTTATTTGGCGACCACACGGCTAACGACCTGTCTTGGCTGGCTTATTTGGTATCCCAAGTAAACGTGTTTTGTTGAACCGCTGTTGGATGAAGGAAAAACCATGACTTTTCCTCTCTCTTCTCGTCCTCCAGTAATTCATCTATCCATTGAGACTTCATCCAGGTCCTTTTTTAGCACTTGCAGATACGATTCAAGAATATATTTGTCCATTTAGATTATCTCCGTGTCTTGAAATACGATATTATCATTAACATTTACGTTTTGAATAGTGATAACGACAACATTTACCATGATCTGTATTTATTCCGCGTGTATTCTTTTCTCTATTCTGGTAATTCATAGCATAAATGTATGTTTCTCATACTCCGCTAAATCATTTAAAGCTTTTGAGTAAGCCTAGAACTCTTAGTACATTACAGTAACTAAAGTATGAGTTTTACTACCAGATGTAATGATTGGAAGAATGCAATAAGAACAAGAAGCATGAATTTTTCCTAAGTATATATTTTGAAAAGAAACCGAAATACGAGATATATCTCGTAATATTCCTATCACAATAATCAACATATTATTCAAATTTTAATTATCTATAATATTCTATTTCGATTTTTTTTCCAAATATATGTTTAAATAAAAGTCATGCTTCTTGATCTCTCCGCGCGCGCCTGGAAGAATGCACTGATCAAAGACACTCATTTTAAGACACAATGTTAAAATGCATTTAAAAACCAAATTAAGTTTTTCTTTCATACATGATATTGAATATTTTTATTTTTTATGTTTATATCTTTGACTTTGTGGTTCGGACATAATTATTAATTTGAAAAAACTAACAAACTTTGAATAAATCATAATTTTCTTCGATGCCGTACTGCATCTTCATCAGGAAGGACGCACAATACATAAGATAAATTAAATTTATAAAGGAGTCAAGTGTAAGGTTAATGGCAAAGAAAAGGCTTAGAGTTTGACAATGATATGTTCAATTGGGGAATGAATATATTAAAGCTTGGATTATATATTATATACAATTAGTTGAGGGAATTTTTGATTTCTAACATTTCTTAATTATCCAACCGAAGAATTCTATTATTTATATGTATAATTTAAGTGCATTTTTCTTTGATTCGAATAAATTTTATACATTTTCTAAATTATGCAACCTGAGGCCTCTATTATTTGTAAGTGAAATTTCAATGTCGATTTATTTTTTAAGAAGAATGCTTTATTATTTAAATCTGTTAACGTTTAAGCCACGTTTCCTAAACGTAATGATACCATCACAAGATAAAATATGAATCAGTAAAATGTAATGAGAAACGCTATTAGAGTATTATATAAAATTATGGTATATGTCTGGAAAAAATTGAGTGTTGCTCCAGGGTAACCGAAGATGTGTAGGAAACGGCAGACAATTATTCTTGCCGATGAACTAAACACGCAATGATTGGCTACGTGCCCAATTGTCGATGGATGAAATGAAAACTTGGTACAAAAACTAATCTTCCCTATCACGGTGATCAATCGAATTCCATGGCATAATTGGAATCAGACGATGCTGGCGAGCGAAATGGATACCAGGCCCAGTTAATGAGAGTCGATGGCCAACGATTTGTGATTGCCTACCCACATGCAAGTTCTGGGACCGATTAGTTTGCTTGCACACGGTGATTAGACCGATGCATTTGTTGCAGAGGTTCATTTTCAGGATACATCAGGAACGAAGGCGAAGAGTGATTGTTAGGGCAACATATGTGTGTGGATCCGTTGAATATTATTTGTTTATGTTTATTATGAATTATTCGCCAAAAGGCGACATCTCTGTAAAGGAATGTGGCATTTGTTTCAGTTTATATATTTTTTCTGTGGTTTTAGAATACAATAAAGGTTGAAAGGAGAAGCATCTCCTAAATTTATAATTCTTTTGTTACTCAATTTGGTGATATGTGAGATAAAAGGAATATCCCCTCAGAGGAACAAACAGTTCTGTGTGATAAAGTTGCGATAAGAGAGGAACGCTTTACTTCTACATCATTGTGACCAGGGGGAACATCTCATTGATGGACTGCAACTCAGACCAAATTAAACAAGGATAATTTAAGTATCTTAATATACTTCATCCGTTACATATGAAAAATAATTAAATATATCTTAACATTACATTAAACTAATTCAATATAATTATAATTTTTTTGTGTAAATATTATATACTGACATAGAAATAAAGGTAAAAGTATGATATTTTGAAATGTCTATAAGCGAAAATTATATCATTCAAATGACGACTGTTTTTATATTTTGAATCGTTTTTGGAAATTTGCCTCCTCCAATCTTTCCAGTTACTTGTGTTAGATTTGATGTTGTATTGTGGTCTTCAGTTCTTCCAGTGTGCGTGGCTTTCTTTCGTACACGTGAGGTTAAATGTCTGGTGTACAGGCGGGCCGAGGGATTTCAAATTGTTAAATTACCCGACTAGCGATTTTCGTGAAAACAGTCACAATTAAGTGACATAATTTTTCGCACATAGAAATTTCGAAATGGCATAAAATTACTTTTATTTCCATTTCAATCTATACTAATATATAAAGAGGGAAAGATTGAAAGTTTGGATGTAGGAGGTAATCTCCGAAACTACTCATCCGATATCAAAAATTCTTTCACCAATATTTAGAACGGGCTTTCAGCGCAGAAATATGGTATATATTATATCGTTAATATAAAAGGGCTTATCGTGGTGACCTATTTTGCAACTAAAGTCGACGAAAAAATTGTCGAGCAATGGGTTTTTTACGAACGCTGCCTTAGCGGTAAGAGATATTTAAATACTTTCTATAGTTGTAGAACTCAAAAGGTTCTATAAAAAAGTCAGCAATGACATATTATCTACATAAAATATGACTAAAAGTTACTCAAAAGCCGCGCGCAAAGCTAGTAAATCATATTTTAATGGAGTATTATTATGTTCATAACCATCGGCTTTCCGTGTTCTACCGTTTACGAGTAATTCATATAGGTCATTAAATCATTCACATGGGTGGTCGAATTTATTACATAGGTTGTCATGTAATTGACAGAAGACATTAACCTCTTGCAAAACGTCAGAAGCCTGCTAAATTTTCAAAGGTGAACACAACTCCGAGCAGCAAAAAAATCTATCACCATTATGTAATGCCATTTAGATAAAAGCCATTTCACAACAAATGACAGGAGAATATCGACGGGTACTCAACAATCAACCGATGTTTTTATCAAGAAGATAAAACATGCAAATTCACAAAACCAGTTTGGGTCAAGATTAAAATGACACGAATTGATACCATTTTGCAAAGTTCATCTGACGTAGTGTTTAATCTTCAGTCGAGACGTGCAAGGTATAGTTTTAATCAGCGAAATAGCGGTATAATAAATAATTTGGTTCAAGCATCACGCGAGATTTTAAATGTGATAGACGTATCAGATTTCAAAGTACTTTATGGATTTGCTTTACCTAAATAAATTACGATATTGCAATTTTGAAAAATGATATTAATTTCTTTTTACGATCGTACGATATATTTTTTTGCGATTTCATGTTTTTGCATGGGTGAAAAAATATAAACATTTTTTTACAGATGAAGATGTTTTAAGCAAAAATAATTTTTTTAAATGATTTTGAATGCATTGATATTTTTGACAATAAAAAAATACGCATGATATTACGAATGAACAAATAATAATACGTAAAATAAGCATTTATTAAAGAGGTTAATTTGATTGCAAAAGAATATTAAGCCAGTACAGAGTTTATAAAATAAGTAATACAAATATTTTTATATGAAGAAGTTCTAAGAACATAGTTACTGGATTCCATGCCTAGAGGGATGATTAATTAATTAAAATAAATTAAAGTCTCAGTTATTATTATTAATACGTATCATTAACAGCCGTAAATTCTATGTATCTAACTAGTTAATGAGGAAAGACTATAGATATCTCTAACATAGACCAGTCAAATATAAGAAACGTCTCTTGAATTCGAAAATAATGTGTATAGAACTTTTAAAATTTGATAATGTGTGGATGTTCTCACGGTGGAATTGGTGAAAGTTGCATTGTGCAGAGTAATCACTTAAGCCAGCTATACAGGTTGTAAGACATGGGCCATCCATACACGTTTCTCATATATAAACAGCTTCGTCTCTGTGAGACTTCTATAATTTATCTTAATTATCAGTAATAAAGTTGAATGGCTAACGGATTAACATGATGGCGAGTGTTAATCTCATTAAAATAACGATGTTTTCCTTTAAACAAAGAGATTTATCTCATTAAATAATTGTCTTGATAATTTCCATGTTAACGTCAGATGTTGATGCAACAGTTACAATAATTTGTCGAGACACGAAGACATTACTTTGGTGTGAAATGTCGGCTCGGCTAGGACGTCACGCTCAACGTGGTCCTTAAAAAAAACGCAGGTTATTACGATAATACAATACAATAATAGGTCAAGTAATAACTAAATTATAAGGATAATAAAAAATATTTTTTGCGCTACCTAGCAGCGATGGCTGTGTTAATGTAAGACGCCGCGACGGATTGATGTCCTCAATTTAGAGTCGCATTAAACAGAGCCTCAAATTAGGCAGAGGTGCCGAAAAGCGCGACTGTCGCTGATTTCGGGAAAGAACAATTGCTTTGGAAAATAATGTGGGAAGAAGCATTTGGCCTGTACCGAGTTCGTTCCCGAGAGCGGTACGAGTTTCGGTGGGAATCGGAGCAGTCAAAATATTCGTGTTACAATAATCTTTACGAGGGCATTGTCTGCTGTTATGAGTGATTTTTTTGCGAATGTCCTCAAAGCAAATGGTCCATCGTGATGCATCGTTTTTTTTAAACAAATACAAAGAACAATGCTGCATCAGTTCTAAATAAATAATAAAAAAGGTTTCCGATAGCAGAACAACTTTTTATTATTAACTGGCTTACCCGCGTGGATTTTTAGAAACTTTTAGTCATATTTTGTCAATTTGTGTATTAACCTCAACATCGTCACGTATTTTTTATAGAACTTTTTGAATTCTACAACTTCTCTATAGAAAGTATTTAAATATCTCTTACCGTTAAAGCAGCGTTTATAAAAAACACATCGCTCGACCATATTTTTGTCGACTTTAGTTGTAACATAGGTCACCACGAATAGCCTTTTCACTTTAACGGGATAATATATACCCTATGTCCACTCTGAAAGTTCATTCTAAATATGGATGAAAGAATTTTTGAAATCGGATAAGTAGTTTCGGAGATTACCTCCTACATCCAAACTTACAGACTTTACCACTTTATATATTAGTACAGAAATATAGATATAGATAATAAATAGAAAATACTTTAATATCGTTGAATAATTTGGTAGTAACTTCGTGGTGCAACTATTGTGAATTTAGTACTTAATTTTTAAATGAATAATAAAAAAAAAGTTTTATGTCATATTACCACTATTTATTACATAACATGATACGGGGTAAAAAAATAGTACTTATTATTGTTCTTTTAGGTCCACTAAATATTCGTCTTATTTGAGGGTTTTGCAGCCACTTCGGGGGTGGCGCATAATTAAAAACTAACATCCCTAGCAAGCCTAGCCCTCGAAATCTGTACAGAGACTTTCGTAAAGTTTCAGATTATAAAGGCTACACATATTTTTTGCACGTCTGAAATAAGCATCCTTCTTTTAAATAACCAAATATTGCTTCATATTTAATTATTATAATACAAGTTTCTAGTGTGTAAGTAAGACTAATCTAATGTACTTGAGGAAACCATGTACCACAAGTAGATAATGTATATAATATTTTATTTATTATATTTATATTATATTATTATATTTCATTATAATAATTGCTACACTAGCCCCTTGTATTTTTTAAGTGCGGAATTTAATGTGTGCTTAAATAAAAAAAAAACATATCTTCCTAAGGCATGTTACATGGTATAGGCGTTCATCGCGTAAGCCTAATTACAGGAATAAGTTACTGACTCACAATAACAATTATTGTGATAATAACAAACTACATTTAAAAATATCAATGATATGGTGGTCCCGAACTGCTAAAACGATAGAAAAGGGCATTTTCTCACTCCAGAATAATAAAAAAATAATGTAGCGTAAATAATGTAATAATTGAGGTCCTCGTAGCCCAGTGGGTATGACACTGGCTTCTCACATAGAGGGTTCCGGGTTCGATTCCCGGTAAAGGTCACAAATAATCTATGTGAGTTACTCAAGCCTGGTTGTTTTGTGAAGTGTTTCGCTTCTGTTATTGGGCCTCTTGGCCTTGGAGCGTAAATAAAAAAATAAAATGTAGATAACTACACAACACAACAGGCCACATCACAAAAACTTGAGTAAATCACATAGATTAATTGCGAATCGAACTGGGAATCGAACCCGGTACCCTCGGGTGGGAAGCCAGTATCATGCCCACTGGGTTACGAGGGACGCTTGATGGTGGGTCAAGTCAAAGAGCGGAGAGGAAATAGAAGATTCTTTACAAATCTTGCCGTTAGAACTACAGAAAAGTAAATTAATACCTATATTAGAGAATCTGTTTAATTTATAACGAATTTATTGACTGTAAATGTTATTATCGTGTCTATGTAAGATAGCAATGAGCAATATCAACATATAATTTCAATAAACAAAACATGCTGATTTATGCTGTAATTTAGTTTAGGGAATAAAAGCATCTCAGTATAAGGTAATAAATGCAAAAAAGAGTTTTATGACTGTGCCGACAATTGCACACAAAACAACTGAGCGCCGACAACTGCGCGCCGATTATAACACGCAATATAAAAATAAATTAAGACGTTTGTAATGTTTCACAAAGCTGAAAAGTAAATAATGATGTGTTAAATATAACGCTTTGTGAAATAACGGATAATCAGTTTTTTGTTTATCCATTGTTGGAGATAAAATTTTTCATGGATTGTATAACTAAGTTTCCACCATCATTAGGTTAGATCAGGTTAAAAATGCTTATTTTTAAAATTATTTTTAATTTGGCAGTTTCGTTCCGCGCGCAATTGTAGGGCTTAACTACATGCGCGCTTTCTCGGGGTTATAGTGGGCGCTATAGCCTTACGCGCAGTTGTCTCGCGCGCAATTTTTGGGTGTCGTTTTATGTCCATTTATTAGAAATTTCTGGTCAAAACTGGGAACATGGAAGGTAGGGGTGAAGTATTTGCGAACGGGATTATATTAATGAGTGATATTATCAAAAAAATCAAGAATTTAAATAATGATGTTGCACCGCAATTTAACTGCCATGTAAATTAATAACATCAATCAACTTTGCAAAAAGAAACTAATCTTGTAAGGTACAAAACAGATCAATCCATTAGGCATAAAATAACCTCTCTATTAGGTTTCAGGAGCGTTCACAAGAAACTTGACATTTTTTGTTAAGTTCAACATTGCGTGATGGCATCGAGCCGCTAATGTCCTATGAAGTGCGGTTTACGGGGTAATGAAGAGAAACACTCGCACGCTATTGGGTGAGGTTTATGAGAGCTTTGGCGTGCCATACATGATACAAGTATTAATTCACTTAATAATAATACACGGGGACCATTAGATTCGCTATACATGTATGTTCAAGTGATCATTAGACTCGAACAAAAAGGTGTATTCCTTTACACGTAATAAATGACATAAAGATAATGAAGTAAAAATGGAAAGGAAGTAAGCATTTAATACCATAAGAAGAGATGAATGCCACCCGGTAGACCACGATAATTATATTTGTTCAGAAAACAACAATTTCATTAATTAATGTATATTAAAGATGTCTCACAGAGACGAAACTGTTGTGTTTTTTATGGGAAAGTAGGTATAGAAGTCTTTTGGGTGTACATAGGACTTATGACCTATGTACGTATGGTTGGCTTAAGTGATCACTTTACACAATGTAACATTCGCCATTTCCACCCATGATAGAATATACCATGCCTACTAATTTTTGGAAGTTGTATATATTTGAATTACATGCCACACTTTATATATGCATTGTAACAACCTTTCCATACAGTTTCGTCTCTGTGAGACATCTATAATATACATTAATTGATTAAAAATGTCTCTGTGACATGAAATCCAGTACTGTTCTGAAAGATTTGAACAAACTCAAAATATTCTGAACAATTTCATTTTTCATTTCATTATCGATACATCTCCGTTTATTGGGTAAAATACATTTAATTGCTATATATATACACACACTAAAAACATTGCCGTTCATCTGGAAAGTCTGCCGAGTAATTATTCAAATATTTTTTATAAATCTAGTCTGTGCAAATATTTTTTAAAACAGTTTTATTCGTTTATCCCAGATCATACTAAAACGTTACACAGAATTAATTATATATACAGCGCCGATATGTTGAATCCATATTAACATAATTGTTCTCTTTGTAAACGATTTCAGATTGGTTTGAAGTATATTATATAGTTTCAAAGATAAGAAAATAAATGAGCAGTGTTGCTCTTAAAACGTAATAATATTAAGAAGGGATATGGCGGATTCCGATACAATGAATGGTAGATGTACAAATTATATGAAGAGGTTCCGAGTATAATCAATTATTACTGAATTACCAATCGTAGCCTCGAATTGACCCGTAAGTGCTGGGTAACAAGAAAATAGCTCGTCTTCGTTTCGCTGATAGCTACAAAATGGCCAGGGTATTGAGCAATTAACTGTTAAAATCGGCAAAACGTTTGCATACTACGAGGCTGGTTCAGGCTGTGTTCGCAGGGGCGCGCTGGGAAATACTATCAGTGTGTTATTACACCGTGTACCTACACCTGCCAGTGAGAGGATCGAAAGGAGAGGAGAATGAAGAATAAAACATTAAAATTACCAGGAAATTTAATAAGGCAGGTTCACTAAGAAATAAGGCTGTTGGAAGATTACTCGTAAATATAGAAAGAATATTAATTAACTGTTCAATAAATACACAGACGAAATTTTTGCATAATCCTATTTTGAATATTTTTCCACTTAACATTCCACATTGTCCAAATGATCCATAATAATTAACACCTCGAACCCCCCCTCCCCTCACCTACCCCTTCACCATCCCCTTGACCGTAACACATTTGCTTGGTTTAACTTTTAAAATCTTAAGTACACAATAATCCTGAAGGAGAGAACATTGTTCTCGAAACATGTAGATTTTTTAATCTAATAAAGTGGTGAAAACAAAGTAATTTGTGTTTTATTTGAATATTAATTATCTATTCTTCTTAAACATCAAAATGCTATTTGGACTTGCGAGGTAGTTGCTCTAAGCAATGTCTGAACTGCCCTAGAACCACTTAATGAAATTCTCTAACCAGAATATGCAGTTTCCCTGTATTGTATTTCTCTTAAATTATTAATCAGCTGTAGTATAGTAATAATATTTAGCTTTTTTAGTTTATAGAACTTTCACGAGTGATATGTAACATATTGCAATTCAGGAGCATTTTTCTTGAGTGCTGGTTTCAGTTCTTTCAGTGCCCTTCATATTATGCTAGCATTTTACCTTAGAATAGACGACAGTATGAATTGTATTTTGTAGGCTTTTAAAAAAAGTTTTCTTTTCTCGATAGAGGTCAGGACTTCCATACTTTGTAAATTGGATTCAATGTGACTTGGGAGCTCAATATACATCTTAATGTCTAAAAGAGTAAATCTCGCATGTAAAGAAAACATAAACGTGATAACCTGATATTATTAGGAAACATAATTTAACAGTTAAAATACTGTCAAGATAAAATACACCTTTTTCTCTATGCGATGTTAAATATAAAATAAACTTATTGATTAGCTCCAACCCGTCAAAAATGACATTGGTTTGCGTCTTTGTTAAGCCCTAGTATACATTTAAAGCATCTTTTAGGCAGTCTACGGAGAGGCGGCCGTAGCCACATGCGTTAATCGGCCGGTTCGGGTTTGTTGGGCCGGGGTTCAAGCTCCATCTCCGGCCGTTTTTTTAGTCATGAATTCGAACGAAATAACGGACGTTACACGAAGTTACGGGAACAGATAGATAGACGGATAGACAACGAAATTATTATATATAGATATCCTATTGTACGGGGTATCAGGAGGATGCAGCCTACGCTCATAATTAAAGATCACTCTAATTTAGGGGTGCATAAAATAAACGTTGTTTAAAACTAAAATAGTGAATTAACGAACACGCCATTTCTCCGTAGGGGGAAGAAAGAAAATAACTCATCTATCTTTGACACACCCTCATCTTTGCTTCGACCAAATTCATGCATCTTTTCATGAACGCTCTTTGGTAATTGAAGCCTTTAAGGGTCACCCTCCAATATGTGGTTTATGTCATCGTTCCTCTTTTGCGGACGCCTTCTATTATCAGCAATCCTTCCTTCATTCTATTTAACACGCTACAGCCAGAGTTACACCCCCTTCTGATGTGTTAATTCCTCACTCTATTGAACAAAAATTTTCACGCACGCGCCTTTCGTGCTATTTCCTCCAGATTCCAGACCTCGTATCCATAAATTAGTTTAAAATGGCGTTATGTACCTATACTGAAATAAATTATCACAATCGCATTACTCTAAATAACAGAATGTGTTGCCTGTTTAAGAATTCATAGCAATTTGAATATAATTTCACAGCGTGAAAAATCTCCAAGACTCGTTCACTTCTCTGCGCGGGTTCACTTTTCACGGCACCTTAAAGATTGCCTCCATTGTGGATGAGCCTAGCCAATGATATTCAATGGTGCAATGCCGTGGAAGCCCGGGGAACGGGACAATGGCGGGAGACCGAGACATCCGCCGTGAACTCGAGTAATTATTCATTCTTCCGCGGGTGCCATCTAGCGAGCCGTCTGATGATTATAAGAGAGCCGAGCGCAGCTAGCCCCGGGCGAACTGCGAAAGCGCAATTTATGCATATTTATTAACATAATAATTATTATCGTTAACATAATTAATAACTTGTGTATTTACAAAAACGTAAGTAAAATATTTTTTAATGAGACAATAACAGCATTTATACGCTATGTTAAATCAATTTGCAGAAGAATCCCAAATGAAGTAACGAAATAAACGATGGTAATTTCTAGTCTAGACTACTGCAATGGTATCCACGTACGATAAAGAAATAATAAATGATTACAATCCGTATTTCATGCCGCCGCAAGACTCATTTTGCGCATATCTCACACCATCTAGATAAAATATTTGTAGAGGGTTGAATATAAGTTGTGCCGCACAATATTCAATGCTATTCACCACACGGCCCCTCAATATATTACGGAATTTTGTTTTCCGTTTGTCGCGAATAATAGATAAAAAAACATATTGGGATCCGCACTAAATCGGTGGCTAGAATATTCCACTCGTCTCTGGTACAGTTTACTCGCGCCGTTATCTATCGCTCTATCTATCTATCTATCAAAGCGCTCGCGTCCCAATTTATAAGGTCTTGATTTCCCGAACCTTTTCACATGTCGAATATAGCATCCGACCGGCTTCCAGATATTCCCAAAACGTCCAGACTTTACGGAAAACCTTCGAGTATGTATAGTTCCTCTCGTTTTTAGAATATTAATAATAAAACAATGATAATAATCTTGATATATTTTAGGGATATAATGTTTATGCACTTGTTCATCTAAAATGTTTTCATTTGAGACAACTTTCACCTTTCATAATCATTTCGAAATATTGATAATACCCATACGAAGTCTCAAGTAAATTCACAGGGTGTATTAAAAAACAAGTGATCTATTTTCATCTTATTCTTCATTTTCTTCTTCCTTGCACTGTCCCAGTTGACTCTCATTGCCTAGGTAGCCTGTTGGGCTCTGTTGATTTTTGCTTCTATTTCTATTTTCTATCAACTGCTTCTCGTCGCTGTATATATAATAAAATCCTATGTGACGTTTAGTATATTCTGAGATAAGCGAATAAAAACTGTTTTAAAAAATAATTGCAGAGGCTAGATTTATAAAAAATATTTTAAATAATTACTAGGCAGACCTTCCAGATGAACGGCACTTTTTTTTAAATATATGTCCATTATTTTTATGAGAAATTGACACATTGTTTCGTGTATCTCAGAATGTACTAAACGGCACAGGATTTATTATATATACAGCGACGTTCTATTGAATGTTGATATAAAATTACTTTTTATAAAAATCTATCAAACTGTCTCTTGTATGGGAAAGTTTAAATTGGGAAGCGCAACACTGCTGCAATTAAGTAGCATTGTTGCAACTTACAACGCAGTACGGTCTCGGCCGCACAGCACTGTTCATTCCTTCGTGCTGCCATTATTACGTACGTGGAACATTCCCGGCCGTGATTATTACGTACGGCATTAATGACTGGGTTAATTTGTAATTCCGCGCCGACTTTATCTCGTGCGAAATTTTAATACGGCATTGTTCAAACCATTTTGAGAACATTCATACGAAGTATCACACAGCATGCATGCGTGCTTTCAAAAGGGGAATTCCGCAAATAATGTCCCGTAACACCTCTTTAACGACCGCAGGGGGCATTTTATTATTTAACTGGGCAATAAAATAATTGAACGAAGTGTAGGAAATGACCTGTCTGTCCGTAACGCTGGGGATAAAGATATCTCAAGGATAAGAATCTATAACAATGTGAATAATGCCAGGAAATTTAAATAAACAACATTGCAATGTTCATTCTTTTATTCAAGATTAATTGGTTTAACCATGAACATTAGTAAGTAGTTTATTCGTTAAAACATAAATATTGTAGATAATGTTGTTCTTCCATATCGAATACATACCAAAAATACTTTTTAAGAGTAAACGTCAGAAATCGTTAAGAAAAATAGTTATTTTTACGTAAAAGGTCATTTTAAAATTCAATTTAACACACCTCCATGCAGTGCATTCAATCTGCGACCGCGTATGAAGTATGAAATAATCGGTACGTTATTGACCCCCGCCGCGATAGGCCACTCTACTGATGATACTGTGATATGATTACAGTGAAGCATCGAGACACGTCTATACGGCTCGTAAAAATTATAAGTTAACAATATTTTTATATGTAGGTATCTTCTAATAACCATTCTAAATGCAGAGGTATCATGACCAGCAGCGAATCTATGAATACTAACTAGTACATAAGAAAACGCTACAGTCTCTAGCATGGTCCATGTAAATAAATGAAAGATTCTCAGATTTGAACATATAGAACTTTCAAGTAGTAGTGGAGTGATCACTTAAGCTGCCTTATACAGGGTGAAAGCCCCGGGCTACCGTAAAACCTATAAAAACTTTCATGCAAGTTTCTTACATTTATAGGTTCGTCTCTGTGAGACTTTTATAATTTATGTGAATTAAAATATAAGTTGTTTCAACACAATAATATTTAAAACGACAATAATAAAAATCATAAAGCCTTTATAATTTGGGAATTATTTAAGTACGAAATTATTTATAAATCAGTAAAATGAATACCATTATTGGACTAAACTTTTTACCACACAAAATTAATATTTATTTTTGTCACAACTTTAGTTTTTTTTTTTTTTAAATAGAGATGCGAACACGGAATTCGTGTCACATCAATATTCTTACTATTTTCAAATGAAGCTAAACGCTTGTGCTATGAAAATAGGACTAAATTGCTTGTCTGGAGTGAGATTCGAACCTGCGACCTTTGGATCACGAGGCGAGAGTCCTAACCACAAGACCAACAAGCTACTAGTTTCTAGAGATACAGTATCATTCATTAACGGGTGTAATGTATACTTGTTGGCATTTACTCGAGTTAATTGTGAAAAAATAAAAGTAAAAAAAAAAAAAATAGTTTAAATTAAAAAAATACAGTATTCTTAACTTAAAAAAAAATATATTTCATGTAGTAAATGAAAAATTTTACGAAATTTAAATTGCATTGAAACGTGAACTGGCATATTTGCAAAAAAAATAACAATCTTCGAGTTGGTCTTGCCTATAATATACCTCGAGGATCAGATGTCGCTGACCTCGTACGACGATCAAAGCATTCGATATTGTGCGATTTTATGACAGCGAGGATATTAAAAAAGGAATATAAAAATAAAAATGAAACCAAACAGCCTCCTAGAGTCCGGGGTCAGTCATCTCTAATTAAGGCGATCCAACACTAGTGCAGTGACATGTGGATGGTGTAGTTAGTCACGCTCTCCGCTTCACAACGGAATTAATGAATATTATCAGCTAATTATTGGTAAGACAGAGTAAGGAAAATTAATCTTCGCAAACTTTATGGTTTGCGGTTCGCACTATGTGATCTAGAAGTTGACAGTGAAAAATATTGAACATTGCATTTTAAGATTTTTTCCTACAAATAATTAATTTAAATAGCAACCTTGATTTGAATAACATATTCACATCAAATACCTGATGTATTGTATGGTGTTCTTTCAAATAATTTTCAAGCATAATCATGTCTTCATCGATGTTACAATTAACTCTTCGTCAATATCGACGTTCTGACAGATTTCTTGATTCCTACAGGACCGTCCCGTCCATTGATGTGGTACGTAATCTCCTTTCCAAATAAACAAATTTTGAGTTAATAATGTCATATTTTTATACATCGTGAGTTCTATAACGTACCAGAAGATTATATCTGTGTGGCTTTTCGTTATTGATTTACATTAAAAATGAGATTTAAATTTAAATGGGATTTGATTTTTTTTATTGAGTAAGAATATTTCTTTTTAAAATTGATTATTTTGTTAAAAGAAATAAGAACAAAATAATACAATTTTGTTATAATGATATGCAAAAGTATTACCATTAATACTTACAGTACTATTTTAATTAGAAGAACAAAATACAAAACACTATTAAGTCCCATTATTTCAAAAGGCATATTTTGAAAAAAAAATAGTCTTGCACTTAGGGTGCGATATAACAACCATGTTATCATGAAATTAAGGAGATGTGCATTTAATTACACTCAGGGTTGTAAAGATAATATACGAGACGACGAATATAGAAGATGACACAAACAGAGGACATCTACAAAAGATCTGAAGTGATAAGATAAACAAAACACTAGAGAATGACCCTGTTAAAAGCTTCGGTAACCGAGAGCGTGCATAAAAGTAAAATAATGTGATGAAAGTGGACGAGGCATAAGTGGTGTGTCAGGATAGAAGAGTACAGTGTTATTCTGTATACCATCTGTATATGCATCGTAGAGAAAAATGTGAGGGCTAGAACATCTTCTATGTAATGTATCTGGATGGACGTTTATCTGAGCGTATGAAAGAGACGGGAGATAGAGAGGGAAGATGGGATTACACATTCTGGACCTTCACTGAGGATCCCAGACTTCCTGAAAAAAAGATCCTTCCTAGGTCAACGGAAGGATATCACATTCTATAATTTAATCTATACATCTGCCATCAATTTTAATGGGGTCCTCTCCATTTGTTCTGCTTCTAATATTCGAATTGGACTTAAATAGTTGATTTGTATTTATATGTATATTCTTTATTATATTTTGACTTTCAAAGCTTGTGCTATATCTTTTCACTCTACATTATTAATTTTTTTGTTTTTATTTTTCTATTATATTATGTTTTTCTTATGCCTCTGCTTTTTATATACTTGCTTTTTACTTTATATTATATTTATCTTTATATATTTGTATCCGTATTTTAAGCATTTTCTTTCCAATTTATGTTATTATTATGTTTACATGTTATTTTTCTTTTCTCTTAACTATGTATTCTGTTAATGTAACTGTCATAACTTCACCTATCTCCTGTAAAAGCCCTTTAGGGCATTAAGAAATAAATAAATAATACAGTTCCATTATTATGTAAAGAGCAACACTTCTTTCATCAATGTTTCTTTATCATCTTAGTTCCGAAACTATAAATTACACTTAACACCAATTGTAATCTAATTTTCACGTTTGCGCCGATAGAGCGAGCACGAAGGTGACTCGACTGTTGATAAACTCGGGCATCGTGCTGAAGAAAATGGTCAGAATTAGAATATATAGTTTGGCACGGCTTCCGAGAACACAATCGAATTATTTATCGTTCTCGAAGCAAACAAAAAACCTGTAACGCTCCATAAACCTCCACAAATCTTCCCGCTCATTCAAATCTTTTAATTTCCCGCGCTTTCATGCATCGCCAGGCGTCGTAAGCGCGCGCAACTACCGATCGCTGAGAAATTTACCGGCAGAGCCGAAATACGGTACCACTCGTTGCAATTGCACAAACCGTAGACATTTCTAACAATATTATTATTAATATTTTAAACAAAAAAATATTGATTATAGTATTTGTATAAATCTACTTATATTATTTATAAACTGTCGTGTAAAGATTGTATCGCATTTTATATTGGAAAAACCGGTCGAAATTTCAATGTAAGAGTTAAAGAGCATTTGAGATGTCTGAATAATCATGGTTTTTCTGAATTTTCAAATCACTTATTAGAAAATGATCACGGTTTTGATAAAAATTTAGGACTTTACATAACATAACTAAGAATCATTAGAAATTAGTAAAGCATGTAATAGTAAACAAAATATTATTAATAATGAATTAAATTTAACTACTAGCCCAATTCTAATTTTTTTCCAATAATTGCGAGTAATATTTAAAAATAAATTTTTATATAATTAAGAAAAACGAAAGACATTATTCATTTTGATATTTTGACATGCATGTAACACCCTGACGTGGAAAGATATTTCCGAAACATGTAGGTGAAATTTATCAAATAATATAAGTAGATTTATACAAATACTATAATCAATATTTTTAACATTAGTGGTCAGGCATTTGAAGAAAATTTTAGTATGGAAGTATATAACCACGTACTGAAATTTTAGGTCTACCGGTTTCGAGACGTACCTGTCTCTTCGTCAAGACAACAATGAGGTTGTCACCAAGGAGATCAAAGAGATCAGCAAGGTAGCCTTAATTTCATACCACAAGCGTTTAGCTTGATTTGAAAATAGTAAAAATATTTATGTGACACATTCCGTGTACGTAATATCTACTTTTCTACACGTTTTCATTTAGCTTCGCTTGTTTGATTGTTTGTCTCCAAATATCAACAACTTCACGTTAAAGCTCTGAAACTTTCAGATGATAATGCAATATTAAATTAATTCCAATATGATTTTTTTGACATATATGTACTTTTTTTACTTGCGTTATGTCAACTTATTTATATATTTATTTCAATATATGGCACAGAAGTACCTTTTACATAATAATATATACAAGAAATCCAAAGAGTAAAACAGCAAAAATATACAGAATTGACAAAGATTAGATAGTTGTTTTAAGTTATAACAGTAATTAAGATAAAGGAGGTGAAGAAGAAAATAAAAAATAAAAATATGAAGATTATTATTTTGACGTTTCTAGAGAAAATTTATGACAAATTTCATCCAAAGGCGGCGGTAGTAAAATACAACTCAAATATGAAACAAGTTGTGCAAGGTTGACATATATACAACGTTTTAAAATTTGATAGATGCGTTCACCATTGCCACATCTATCACATGTGGCAATGGTGAACGTTATATAGTGTGAATACTTAAGCCATACGATACGATAGGTCATAAGCCCTATAAACACCCAAAAGACTTCAATATCTACTTTCCCATATAAAAAAATAGCTTCATCTTTAATATAATTTGATTATATATTTTTGTTAATGTCTATACTTCCAATTTAAATTTTTGGAATACGTTGTATCCTAACGAAGAGTCCATTGGCCCCGCAAAACGTTAATTATTCAGTTTATTTTTATTAAAATAAATACATTGTAACCGAGAACCGTTTCATAACGTTATAAAAAAACTTTATAATATAGATATTTTATAAAAATTACGGTATATTTTAATACAGTGAGACATCCGTGTTTTCTATACACCGTATGAATTTATTAATGCCGTTTTCAATGGCTGATGTCAATTCGATAAGTAAATATGGTGAACCCGGCTTGGCATTTTATTAACCGGTAAATTGTATGGACAGTTTTTGTTTTATTTATGAATACACGTTATTATGCTGAGAAAAAAAATCGGAACGTCTTGCGGTCTTGCGTGGGTCATTGGCTGGCTGTTCGTGTGTTCAGAGCACACAATATTATTAGCGACTAAATAATTATATATTTGAAGTCGATCGGTAGTTCTGTTCGGTCAATTAAAATTTAAACAGAAAATTTGACTGCATTTAATTTTTTTGTAAATCAACTTGGAGCATTAGATGATAAATAGAAAAAAAGTGGCTGAAAGTAGGTACTTTTTTTATTTTTTATCATATTAACTACTTCACAATCATATATCTTGATTAATGATATCTCCCTGAGGATCCAGTATTGTGTTAATGAAAATTTTTAAGATACTCAAAATATTCAGAATATACAAAAACTGATCTAAAAAGGAGATAAAAAATTGAAATAATTTTCAGGAGTATTCTATTGCAATGTTAATAGTTCGGAAGAATGTCATATACATATAAAAAAATATTGTTTTAAAAACTCCAATTAAAAATATAGATGTCTCATTACCAACGGCGACATCTATTATATGGGAATGACAATTTTGGACCACAGGTGGCGGTAACAAAAAATACAACTCACACATGAAACAAGGTCTGCAAGTTAAACATATAATATATTTCATATATATATATAAATAAAATTTTCACAAATTGATAACTGTTTAAATAAAGAAACACTACATTAAAAATGAAAAAGTCAACAAACCTATGAGTAAAACAATATAACATCAGCAGATTTTCATATAGAAACTATCAATGTCTCATAATTGACTGCAGTCTATATGTCAGTCCGTGTAGTCTATATAGTGATGAGTATATATGGTAGTTTGTACGCGTATTATTGTAATAAAATATATTGTATTATTATTTATTATTGTAATAAAATATATTGTAATAAAATTAAAAAGAAAAAGTCAAAAAACCTATGAGTAAAACAATATAAAATAGCAGATTTTAATATAGAAACTATCACTGTCTCATAATTGACTGCACTTGAAACATTGCAAACTCACTGAACTCATTGCCCAATCCATGTAATCTATATAGTGATGAGTATATATGGTAGTTTGTACGCGTATTATTGTAATAAAATATATCATTTGAAATTGAAATTATTATGGAAATCATCAGCTCTCACTTTTCTTGGGGTCCGGGTTTCTGGGGCGTCACAGCGCTCCTTTACAGGTTCTGTAACTTCCTCCGTTCTCCAGCAGGTTATCTCATTTTGGACGGTAAATCTTGCGGAATACTATTGTCGAAGACCTGCAACTTGGTTTCCTGCATCAAGGTGAGGGGCCAACCTTCACACTCGTACAGTACAATCGGTTGTATCAGCCTTGTATAGAGTTTGATCTTTAGGCTGTGTGACAACTACCTCGACGACAACAGTTCCCGTTGAGTAATGCAACGGGCGTATTCTGATGTTATCCTGTTATTTGTTTCTTGTTGGACATCATTGTTCCCTGTCATTCAGTTACAGATATTTTCATGTTTCAATTGATTCGAAAGCTACGTCTCTTTCGAAGAAACACGACTCTTGTGAATATACAAAACACATTTATTTTTATAATTAATTTAAAATACACATTGAGATAACTGTCATCAAAACAAAACTTGTATACACAGACCACTAAAATATAAACAATGCTGGACTACAGTACGGAAATCTATAATCTTTACCATGACATAGATTTCACAGCTGGCAATGAAACCTCTACATTTTATAACGTGGAATATTACACAATATATTTTAAATTTATGTATGATATGCGAGAATGTTTTTCGGTGAAATTGGTAAACGTCGCTTTGTATAAAGCGATCATTTAAGCCAAGTAATAGAGATCATAAGCCCTGGGCTAACCTATAAAGGCTTCCATACAAGTTTCCTATATAAATAGCTACGTCTACGTGAAACTTTTATTAATACTTAACATATAATATAATAATTAACTTCTAATTAATCAAGATGTCTCACAGATATGAAATTATATTTGTTTATATGAAATTAGGTATGGAAGTCTTTGGGTGTTGATAGGATCTATCGTACGGCTGGCTTCAGTGATCACTTTACACAATGTGACGTTCACTATTTCCACCCATGATAGAAACCCATGTCTAAAATTCTACAACCTGTTTCGTATATGTGTTGTAATAATCATTAGCGCGACCGGCATCCAAAGCTTTTTCATACTCCTTAAATAACCACAGATGTCACCAATGAGATATATATTTTTTATGATTGGAATTTTTTTGCAATATCCTTTATATATGTAGAAAGATTCTTCCGAATTATTAGTCAAAAACATTTGGTTCATCTTTGTACACGCCCTTACACGAGCTTTTCAGATAGTAATGAGATAAATAACATTAAAAAAAAACCAACACGACGATGTAACACGATATTACAGAAAGGGAATACGATACAGATAACCGCGTCACAGAGACGACGATAAAACAAATGCACAATTTTGTACCACGTCGAAAGCTGCCGGCGTCACATCAGAAAATGCAAATGCCGATCGTTATGGACGCCTCGTATAAACAAATGTGGCGGTTCAATTATTTTTACGATGGTAATAATGTTGTAAAGGGGACAGGTTACCTGGCGGTGGTCTGGGGGGGGGAGGCAGAACTACCCCGCCGCAAATAGAGGACTAACGGCTGCTCGACACGACACGGCAGGAGGTTCAAACGGAAGATCTGCTGGAGTTGTTGAAATTGAGTTATGCAAAGTCATCTGACTCGGTCTGCGTCAATCCAGACTGCAGAAGCATGATCGATTGAGGAATTTATTCAGATAGGCCGCGAATCGTGACAGAAAGATGGTGCATTATCGTCATCATCAGCTGTGGCCATCTTCCGCTTTGTCTTCACAATTTTCCAATTTAAATGGGGTCGGGTCTTCTAATCATTGGGTTGTCGCCATGCTGGTCCACAACGTCAGCGCTTTATGGGCATCATTTCTTCTCATCACAGGGGCATCCTTAAAACTATGAATCGTAATGAATCCTGTCTAGCCTTGTAATTTCACCCGACTATGTAAAAATGTGTTCTATCCTTTGGGACCTTTCGATTTTCGAAGGGATCTTTTGAATACCAATTTTCTCTCCAAGATTCTTTCTGTCCAATATGACGTAACATTACCGAGAAGCTATTACGTTTATTATTATACTCCACGGACTTACATGTACTTCATGCACCGACAGCCAGAAGGTATTAAAATGAGAATAGGGGTTCGTTCGATTGATTAAAATTTAAAATTGTACTTTATTTAGATAGAATTCTAAACATGATACACATTGCTTTGTGGAAGAGGTATATTATAAGTTAAAGTCGAAATGTCTGTTGACAATAATATACAAGTTTATTCAATTAGTTTAAAAATAAAAAATTGTTTTCTCAGATTTAACACAGTTAACATAATAAAAGTAAGGGTGTCAATTCAGGCCCAGCATGGTATATTTAACAAACAAAAAAAATCTATTGATATCTAGTGCACATTGCCTAGTAAAAATTACTTGAAAAATACAATTAAACTATCATTTTAAACAGAAAGGTCAAAGAAACATCCTAAAGGATTGCTTCAATATCCTCGTAAAATTGAAAGGAACATTCCATCGCCGATTCTATAATTGAAAATGTTATTTGATGTTACTTGAAAATCCTGAGAATTTTTATAGGTTATCTGTGCTCCAAAGCGCCATATATGATCAGTTTCTGGACATCATAGGTCCTTTCCATATAATAAACCTCGGGAACTTCTCCGACGGTTTTTATTATTATAAAATTGTGGCAAGGTATACGCCCGCCATGTTCTCGACACCTTTGGCAAGATGGACGCTGGAAGCGCGCAGAGTGAGATTCTCTCTGTCCAGTTTAAATCTTCATTTTTCTTGAACACCGCGTCACGAAGTTTTCAACCTATTTCTCAATTTTAGAGCACGAATAAATATTAAGGGATGATATTTTCTTAAGAATCATAGAATCGAATTTGGAGTCGTTGATTTTTGTAAAATTTGTTTGAAAACCTCTGCTACGGATACGGCGCGATGTGTAATGTTGTGGCCCATGGGGTATCAATAAAGAAACCTTGTTTGTATGGTAATGTTATGGGACCACTCTGTAAGGGACGGGTTACTGGACTCAATGGGGTCTATTCGACACCATAACTCGTTAACCCTTGAAGCCTTTTTGTGCCATAAACCTGTAAGGAGTGCATAAAACATTCAACCACAGAATCGGGCTGTGAGCAGACTAACGATGCCTTTGCAATACTAAGTACTTATTTAGAATTGATGGTAATAAATAATAATGCGATAGCTCATTTCTATCGCTTAATCGCACTTAAAAAAGATAACTAAAAACAATATAAAAACAATTTTAATAATATACTTTACCCCTGTGTTAAATGTTTTTCATGTTTTATAAAAAATATTTTGAAATTCAGTTAAATAAACAAAATAATAATTATAATTCTCCCTGGTGAAAAATCGAACCCAGGTCTCCCGAATGACAGTTGGGAGTACAAACTATTATGCTAGTGATTAAAATAGATATTAAAGCCATTCATTAAAACTAGTTATATGTAAAATTTTACAAGGAAAACGATGTTATATAAAACTCCTTTCTCTTTTATTAGAAATGTCGATCTGTGGTATAGAACCTATGTCTCCTGGGATGATGAAGTCCAGCTAGCCCTCCATCCTTTAGGTGGTCTTCCCGGCGGGCACGGTCCAGAGGGAATTTCTATTTTTTATAAATCAATTTTAATAAATAAAAATTGTAAAATAAATATGTAAATACACACATGGTAATCTGACACCACAGTCAATGAGGGACTAGCATAATGAGAGCACACTTGCTTAGAATCTTTGATTTAAATTTTTTTTTGAACGAATCTGGTACCGGAAAAAGTGAAAATAAAATGAGAGGAAGTCACAGAATGAAAATATCATTCAGAATAAAAAAAATCTGAGATTTAAATAAAGTTTAGAAAGTACGTTTTACTTAAATTCTAGATATGTTAAAAAATTAATGAATATTATTTGTTTATATAAGAGCACATTGCATAAGCGCAAGCAAGACTTGAAATATTTTGAAAAAAAATGAGTTAAGAATGTCATATTTTTGTACATAGATAGCTACGATATTTGAACGATTTGTGTTTCGTATTATCTAAAAGCCCAATTTAGGCCGTAAATAATTAATTATTAATATATAATAAGAATATTCAAGGTAAAATACACAAATAAGTAAAAATTAATTCGTGATAGTTGTCAATAATTCCGTCATGTTTCGTACTGTGACGTGTCTGGCAAAAGCGTGATGCAGTCGATCAGATCACGTTCAAAGGATGAAGACATCGAACATCAAGAGGATAACAGAGGAAAAGCGCAAGAGATCGAACTGCCGAGCCATCAATATCAGTTATGCGAGCAATTTCAATTCAACGGAATGGAGAAACAACGCGGGTCACCGGCGAGGTAACTACCTTGTTTATGCGCGGATTTCTTGCAGACTTCTTTCCCCGCTTCGGGTACAAGTCACTTCCTACCACCGGGTCAACATTCACATCGAGTTAGAGCGGTACACGGATACGAAGTCATGTTAGTCGGTATTGTTCAAAGGGCCCTGCGCCAGGGTTTATAGAGTTGTTGAAAGGATAAATATAACTGTATTCGATATGTTCAATGGACGCAATATGAAGAGGTTTGAAACTCTGCGGATTTATCCCCTGGCGTACTCATCGAGAGAACAAAGCGCCGTGTAGGGAATGATAAAATGAGATGGGCATTCTCATTGCGGGCGTCTGAAGGATCATACTTTACGAGGCGAGCCGGCAGAATGCCTCGCGAAATGGGACAAAGCACGCGAAAATTAAATGAATAGTTTAAACAAATGACAGACACGACTTTAAGATACTTTGGATTGTTGATTCTCTGTACCAGTGCTTTTCGAACGGTGTCGTTCTAGCGTTTCAATGAATGCCATTTTGTCCCAAGTTGAAAAATAGAACTCTCACTAACCAATTGATGAAAATAGAGGGTGCATGAAGCCAGTTTTTTCGGGCTGCTTAGACGATACTTTTGAATTTCTAAATCTATAAAATAAACACACATTATATTTCAATATTATAAATATTAAATATATACCACATATTTATTGATGTTAATCTGCTATTATAACAATAGACGTATTCAAAAATGATTATTTGGCAATAGTGACGGTTTTACAAATGAAAACTGCTTTTGATAACACATTAGTATATTTTAGAAGAGTTTTATTAAAAGTATATCAATTTTATAAACTCGCCCTGGTTATAAATATAGTGAAAAATACTTATTAACTTGATTTCAATTGGATCCCTGAGTGATTGATTAAAAAAAAAAATTGATGTAACAATCCGGTAGAGTTGTATTTTCGTTACGATTATATAGTTTCGCGAGCTAAAGTCCCTATCATCATCAGGCGTAAAATTTAACAAAGCTGAATACAGCTTAGTCCCGATCTATTCAGGCAGAGGGGCTGGGGTTTGATAGGGAGAAGGGTTTAATCGATCGTAATATCGGTTTAGATCGATCGAGATCGGTTTATTCGAATATAAATTATTCTGTACTACGAGAAGGAACAAAGCACAGTAAAAATAATTATAAAAAGATCGCTGAAACGGTTTGGTAAGATGGAATGTATGAGTGAAGAGAAGATGATAAATATGAGACAAATAATAAAAGCAACAGAACCAGAGGAAATTCGCGAAATACTTAAAGCACGACTCTGACACATCCTAGGAGCTTGGACATTTATTGCAGTCATTTTGTAAAGTTTAACTTTGTGTCTAAGAAGAAACATTGTTAACTCAACATAAGGATTGCTATTATGTGAAATGGAAGCATGGTATTACGACAGCACTTGTGAAAGGTTCCATACTAAAATTGCCCATTCTCAATTTCTTAAGACTTACTTACATACAGTAGCTGGGTAAGTGCCCAATATAACCATGACAATAACAAGCAGAACAATATGCAATAAACAAACGACACAAAGTACCCAACGACAGTAACTAGCTATCTTTATATATTTTTATACCCATACTCTGAAGAAAGAAAGAAGTAAAACTGCGAGTTATTTTATTTTTAATAAGTTTAAAATAAATTAAATTTTAATATACATGTTTATTAAGTTTTGCGAGTTTTCGTATAGCGTTATTTTAAACATGACAGCTGTTTCGGCTTACTAGGCGATTATCAAACAAATTATTTTTTCTTCTGAATGAAGGTTCGAACTTTGTGGCGACATTATATTTAAAATAAAACACAAATTAATCACTTCTCACCATTTTATTAGATATAAAATCTATATGTTTTGAGAACAATTTTCTCTTCTTCAAGATTGTTTGAGGACTAAAATTGAAATGTAGCTAAACCATGCAACTGTGATACGGGGAAAGGAATGTCATTAGAATGGGGTGGATACCTAAGTGGAAATACATTCAAGAGTGGGTTGTGCACAAATTTTGTCTAGCTATTTCTTATATTTGAATTAATACGACACTTTTTACAATTTTAAGTATTTTTAGATTATTTATCTGTGGGATCTTATAACCAATATGTAAAAATTTTCAACCTGTATTGATATGAAAGCTATGATATGTTGGATTATTTGGAAGGGTTTCGTGCGCAGCTTCGGCAAAACGATTGAAAAGCACTGGTCTGCACGCAGCGATGTTGCAGCCGAGTTGGGGAACCATCTGTGACAATACATCCCGCAGTTATCTCTTCCGAATCGCGCCAATAATTTGTGCCAGCCTTCCAATTGTCCGACAGATCGTGTATCACCTCGGAATATTTTGCATAGTTTGTCCAGATTGCTGGCTCGATTCCGCCGCGCTACATGATCGGCTATTGGAGCGGTGGGAAGGATTGTGGAACCGGCAAGTAAGTTCCAGAAAACTAGGTTCAGCGAACGGGCATTTGCGGTGGCGGGCCCCAAAGCGTGGAACTCTTTGCCCTCCCTGATAAGAAACACGGATTTAAGAAAAGACTTAAAACGCACTTGTTTACAAAATCTTTCCCAGAACCTTTTTAATATTGTTGTTTTTAACTTTTTTTTTTTTTTTTACTATTTTATGTTTTGAACTGTTTTTCTTTCTCTATTCTTTTTCATTTTGTGATTCTATGATTTTAGTATGTAAGAGTTTTTTGTGTGTAAAGCGCCCTTGAGGTGAAATTTTCACAAAAATGGCGCTATATAAATAATCCAATATTATTATTATTATTATTATTAAACGCCTGCTGCGGTTTAACTGACCTTTTACCGTATTGCAGTTTTGGGAGCGCATGGTCTACTTTAACAACGAGAAGTGCAGTATTTTTGCATTTAACAAACCATAAAGGAAGATTTTATCATTTTTTCGTATTTGTTTATTTACTTGCTCATCAAACGGGATGACATAAATAAATGGTAAGAATTTTTAACTGTAATTTCGGATATTTTAGACGCACCGTGTGTATTACCGAGAAGCGAATCTCGACGTTTCGTTGGATACTTATCCAACGTCATCAGGAGGACGACCTTTACCCGCGGAGGTGGAGGTCGGACTGATTAAAGGTGCTTTATTGTAGAAGAAGAGAACACTCCACAACAAAGTGCGTACAATTTACGCCCTAGAAAGCAGCACCTTTAATCAGTCCGACCTCCACCTCCGCGGGTAAAGGTCGTCCTCCTGATGACGTTGGATAAGTATCCAACGAAACGTCGAGATTCGCTTCTCGGTAATACATACGGTGCGTAAAAAATATCCGAAATAAAATATGTCTAACGACCGTAATAACAACCTTAACTCTTTAAATGGTAAGAAAAAATATAAAAGACTAGTTATATGTCTCCCACAATTAAATGACGATAAGATATAAGTGATAATAAGTAATACGTATAATGTATATGAGGGTAGAAAGCCGAAAGGACGTAAGTGATTATTTCGAACGTTACAAGAGAGCAAAATAATGTTTTGTTAATCTAATTTTGTTACTATTTCTTTTGTTACTACACGATTTCAATATATGTTTTAGTTTATCGTTTAAAATCGTTTAAAAATAAAAGATACATTGACGAAATCAGATTCACAGAACTTTATTTTGTTGTCTTGTAAAGTTTGAAATAATCATTAGCGCCCTTTTGGCTTTCTAACCTCGATATAATGTATGGTCAGGGAGCGTGACAAGGAAATATTGTTACGGTACAAAAACATTCCAATAAATCTTCCAAAAAGTTCGTAATCGGTATAAAAAAAAATGGAAGGTTGAGTGTTTAAGCGTATAAAAGGCGCCGCGCACGGCCAAAGAGGAATTTTCTGTATTTGATTTATTAGGTGAACTCTCAAAGGTGAATTTTCGAGTGCTATATAATACGTGAAAAAAGTGTTTTAAAATGGCACAAATGCATTAAAAATCTAGACCGGCTAAAATATTCCTAATAATGGGTTCTGACTGTTAAAGGCGCTATGTTCCGCATTAGAATTTATTATTTGTTTTATGTGTGTATCGATCATAAAACTATTTAAATAGTGTAGTTATTCAATATTTATTAACAGAATTCTAGAGTATTGGACTAGTTTTTTTCTTTTCAGTTTTTATTTAAAGTTCACTTTTCGCAGTCGGGTTTTTTGATATTTGAAATTAACTTTATTAATATACTTTGACCTCTTTTAATACTGTGGCTTTAAAAAATGTATATTCTTTTTTTTAGTCATTTTGTTATATGGGTTAGTTTTTTTAAATATACTACTATTTACACAAAGAAAAATAGGCTTCAGTGCCGGCTTCTCATGTTGACACAGTAGTCAAAGCCAGTTTTTAACCTTTGGCGTGGTGTTGGCTACAAATATATGTATGTAGAGGAATAAATTAGGCTGAGAATTGCCGATTCGCTTCCTGCGCTCGTGACCGTATCAGGTGTGAATACAGCGGCAACCTTCCGGGAAGCTTCACAGCCCCGCCGGTAGCGTATGGTAATACATAGTTAAGTGTTCAATTTACCTGGATGGTCCATCGAAAACACAGTCGACACCACGGAGCAGGTGATCACAGATATGCAAGGTAAAATTAAAGACAGATGTGCGGCAGTATTAGCGATAAAGTCGGAAAATAAAGGAATGAACGTGAAGTAATCATAGTATTAAGCTAGAAAAAATATCCATCATTTTACAAGTAGGGAAATATGAAAGGATACTCGATAGAAAGATAGATAGTTAGATTTATTTCACATTCATAGGTGACAACTATTTATAATGTTTATAAAATTATATAAGCATGTTTCATTGTTGCTGAGGGTATTGGTAGCAAAGTAAACACTTTGTTAATTTGACGCCCTGCCTGCTACACTAGTAATTTACTGTATTATAGCACACAGTGCTCTTCCAGTAGGTACAGTATATGTGCAAGAATATTTATTATTTATATAAAGTAGTAGTGAATAAATCTCAATGCCAATAAAAATGAGTAATAATAATAATAAATTATTAACAAATTTAATAATGGTGTTAATTCTATAATATAGACAATAAAAAAATGATGTGAATTGGATAGTGAATAAAAGAAAAAGAAAAAAATAAAAGTAGTTGAAAAGATTAAAGAAAATGTTCATATAGGTACTAGTATTTTTCAAACTTTGGTTATATCTTGGCTTTTAACAGGAAATATATTACATATCCTTAGTCCGAAAATTCTTATTTATATTATTTTTTAAATTTGCTGAAAGGATTTATTTTATTTTTACTTTGAAGTGAAAATTAATAACGATTTTTAATAACTCAATTGAAATAGGGATGCTGCATAGTTGTGGTATTACATTTTGGAATATAAATTTGGCCTTCTGTGCATCAACCAAATTTGCTTTGTTTTCAATATAGTATAAACAATTATTTAGCATTTAAAAAAACCGATTAGACTGCATTTTTTTCCCGTCCTGGGACGGGTTTTAAACAATGTTAAAATTAATAATAATGATGAAATAATACCCGTCACCTGGAGTGTCTTGAGTAAAAGCTCCCATATCGACCCGTCTCATTCATTGTCATTAATTTATTTCATAATTAAACACTGTATAGTTAATAAAAATCCTAGTCATGCGCTTCATAAAACTATAAAGTACATCTACAAAGGACCTCTGTTATTACTGACATAGCTCAGAAGCAATGTTACCGATACATTTGATCGACCACTGTTTACGGCCAGATTGTCAGGACATACTAGTGAATGCAACGAGGCTATCGAATTACTTCCAGTAGAATATTTATTTATCTCTGCTATATTTATATAGGCGAGTGTTAAAGCTGACTGAAATAAGAGCACAAAATGAATACCTTAACGAATTATGTACAGTAGCAACGTTTGATCTGGTTTGCCGTTAGCAGTGAGATATTTAAAACAATGAGGCAAATATCGGATTGATTTTATTGGAGAGGCCAACGAATTCCGGTTCGTGGATAATACCTTTATTGGTTCTATGAATAAAGTATTTTATTAAATTTTTTCTCTTTATTGGGGCCCTCGTTAATCACACGTAATTTTTTTTATCTATTTATTTTCCATATAATTATTTTTGAACATTAGTAGCCCCACAAAACGTATTAAAGAGACGTTTGTCGGCAGGATTCATTTTAACAATTAATATTACAATATTTTTCATTTTACATTTAATTTTTGAACATTACAAATAATAACATGATACACATCAATTCATACATTTGTTCTTAGATAGGCCATGTCGTTTGACATCTACCACCTTCTGAATTCAACCACCGATTTTGGAGTTTACATGCATGTTGGATTACATAATATTTATTACATTACATTACATTAAATAATATAAAAACAAAATGTTTAAATAAATATTTATGGCTTCTTCTTCAAATTTACTAACCATCTTTTGGCTATGGATCATTCTTTTGTTATTGATAAGGGCTTACAAATTTTACATACAAATTATACAGAATCACATTTTGATAAATTAGAAATTTTGGAAATAAGAAAAAGTGTTAATAGTAAATTGAATATTATAAATAACCAGGTCCTTTTTACAAATAGTTATCTTTTAAATTTATTTCCATGTTAAGTAGGTACATTATTATTACTCATTTTCCATATGAGTTTTTAATATTTTGATTATCTGTACTTCGATTTTTAAATTTAATTTTGTACATTTATTATCCTGATGAAGAAGCCATTGGCTTTGAAAAATGTTGAATTTTTTTCAATAAAAAAGTTGTATACAATTTTTTTTCTATAAATTATAAATATTAATGCTTATAAATATTTTATTAAACAGATATACCATACACGTGATAAGATTCTCATCAATATTCCTACTATGTTAAAACTAAGCTAAACACATGTGTTATGAAAGATCGGACTAACTTGCTTCGCGACAAATGGATCACTAGACAAGCGTTTTAGCTACTAGACCAATAGTCTACTCAGAATAGACAATTCTTATACATATATTATAATATAAACTGATTCACAAAACCTTCTTCAATTAATAAATCGTCTAATAATTTTTTATAATGTTAATCTATTATAATAAAATTAATTAAACATGTACAAAAATACGCTTTTCAAAAAGAGGGTAGAATCTCCTATATCGAAAAAAATCATTTCTGGCGCTGTTTACAAGAATTAAGTAGAATTCGACGATGTGTCGATTACTGTTTGAGCTATGATTTTTTTAAGATTCCGAACAGCTACCATTTTAAAACGAGATGAACGATCGGGCGTAACTAGCTAAGCCAGGATAAATAACAGGTCAATTAATCTGAAAATTTTGATCGAAATCTGTTAAGAACAACGGTTATCATAACCATAAAATATATTAAATCTCTATTCGATATATTTTTAACTAGTATTTTGGAGGTCTTATGGACGATTGAGGAAGATGCAATTAATTAATTTCTGAAAGTTACTTTATTGGACTGCAAAAGGTTATCTAGATTATATGTTACACGAAAAAATAGTATATTTAAAAAATATACTTTTGCTTATTTAGTTCTATCCTAAGTCCACCCACATACCCTTAATCCCATAAATACACCTAAACTTATCATAACATAAATTGACACACCATCCAAGCGAGCTATGAATAATGAAAAATATTGCATTTTGTAAGTTACCATATTTGTACATTCTGAGTATAGACTTACGTTTCAGTATCAAGCCTGAAATATATTCTGTAGCTGTACACTATAGCAGATAAGGTTTGGATATTATGATATTTGAGTTCGGAGGATTTTGACACAACAGGTGTCATGATCATAAATCTGTAATTAAAACATATAAATATAAAGTATCAGGTATTATTCTTAAATAGTGACCGGAATAAAATATGTAAAATTCATATTTATTACTATAACGTAGACGACATGATTGCCTATAGAGTTTCAAATCATCTGGCGGAAGAAATAACCCTCGAAAAGTGTCTGGCAAACATTAATCACATCATGAATGTATATAGTATTGTCCCGTTAAACATATTTAAAAAGTCAAGTTTGGTATTTTTACGTTTTACTTACACATTGTTTGTAGCTGTATTACCTGCCAAAATCCCTCGAACTCAAATATAATAATATCCAAACCTTCTTAACTACTATAGTGTACATTTATAGAAAAAAAAAAGAGTTTGATATTGTAAGTCTGGCTTAGATCTTAGTCTTTACTTCTCTGACATTGTGTCGTGCGTGTCATTGGCATGTCATTGGTACATGATTTTATAACTTGAAAATCTTCTATGCATGTCCTGTATCGCACCAACATTGAAATAAATAAATAAATAAAATTTTCAATGAAGTCTACCTAATAGTGAACAGAGATGTCGGTTGTCACTACTTCTTTAATTATCTTTATTGCTGGTACCGTTTTCGGTGCAGCGAAGGTATTCTCATGATTTACATATTGGTCCAGGAAGTCGGGGACTCTCGTGTACCGTATCAATGATCTGGCACTTGGCTCTGCATGTTTACCGAGATGTTTATGCTTTGCAGTGCCTCATTAGGTACTGCCTCGGTGCAGGGGGGCACATGAGGGAGGTTCAAACAGGTGACAGGGGGATAAAAGCTTTTTATTTTTTTATTTAAAACATATTGCATGATTAAGATAAACTATAGACAGAGACATATACGAAGCTATTTATATGGAAAGCATGTACGGAAGACTTTATAGGGTGGCCACAGGGCTTACAATATCTATTAGCAGACTTAAATGATCACTTTACGCAATGCAACGTTCACCAATTCCACAGTAAGAACATCACACATTATCAAATTTTTGTTAGTTCAAAGTTATCTTACTAGATGTTTGTCTGCAGGTACACTCATACATATATCAATACATTCCATTAACTACTTAAAACAAAATTTATAAAATCTTATAAATTAAAAGTAACGGAATATAAAAATGACAGGATATAAAAAATGTCTTGCTAGATGTTCGTCTACAGATAAATTTTATTAAATGTTTAAAATCATGAAAATAGTAACTATTAAATCTACAAATTTAAATGTTAAAGAAACGGAAACAGAATGTAAAAGTTTGTATACAAGAACTGAAAAGGTTAATATAAATTATTTTATTATTAAAGATTATAAGAATGACACATCATTTGACATAATCCACTTTTTCATTAGGTACCTCCTCCGAATTGGAACCTGGTAATTTTATTTTGATCTTGGGTACAGTATATTCCAAAGGCCTCGATCCATATTTTGTTGGTAATTTTAGGCATTATTATTTAGCAATCTTTCGTGTGAAACTACTCTTTTTTAAGGCTCGTTATTTTTTCTTTTATTAACTAGAACAATAAAAATCTTGAGAAAAAAAATTAAATAAAAAAAAAGAAAATAAAAAACTTGAGAAAACTGTATTTGAGAAACAATTTTAAAAATTAATATGCGTACATTGAATGCGTGTCACATGGATACTTATATGTCATTAAAATTCAGCTAGATGCTTGTAATAATAATAAGGTTCAAACCCCCTACTACTTGACGAATATCTTTAACACTAGATCAATAAGCATGTTGCCTTTATAATTCAGGAATAAAATTATAATACAAAAACTAGTTTAACGCGTGCCATTGATGGTCTTAGTGTTCAACCACATTTTATATTATTGTTTCGATAAAATAACCAAAGAAACAGGAAGAGATCTTGTTGATAAACAAAAATGTTGTTTTTGACCAGATAAACAAAAAATTGAAAAAGACATATGTTCAAGATTTATAGGCAAGAGTGTTGGGAAGATTCTATTATCTCTGCATATCCCCACGAGGAAAGCAAAAAACGTTAAGATAGTCAGTTAATTAAAAATCAACAGCGATACATCAAAATTATAGAATATTCTTCTTCAAATGTAGCAAATTTATTTTGTGGTAACATAATTATAATTAATATAAATTAACTTTGTTTAAACCACTTATTTATTGTTGTTGAAAAAAATCATTGAATGATGATGAAGAAGCCATTGGCTTTGAAACACGTTGATTTTTTTCAATAAATAAGTGGTTTAAACAAAGTTAATTTATATTAATTATAGAATATTCACTCGCGATAATAATTTCATACATTTATTTTACTATTTTTTCTTTAAGTAGAAAATAAAGAAATTTATTTTTCAAATATAAGCATCACATATTTCTCTAGCTTCCTCTAAACAATTGTTATATTATTTCACCTCTAATGACCATTGATAGTTTACTAGACAACTTTATCCCATTGAGCGTGATTGAATTTTTCACTGGTGTTTTCTTTCTAAAATATTATCTTGTCACATGATTTGTTATTGCAGAGTGGTCATTTTTATGTTTTTATTTTTCCAAAGGTTTCGTTTTTTTTTCTTATATAATCAAATTGTTACAACGCGCTCGTTTTATCAACAGCAAGTGAAAATTATACATCTTTTATTATTATTATTATAAGAAATCAGAACTGTAACACCGTACAACTACTTAGTGTATAAAGCGCTAAGGGAATAGTCGTAAATTACCATCAGGTAGATAATATAAATGTTCCGTCGTATAATAAATGCTGGTGTAAATATTTCGTCGTACAAACATTGGCGTACAAAGTTCCCAGAATCGATAATAACACAGTACACGTAATACTATGATATTTAAAGGTTGTTAGCAGATATTCTTTAAGTATTTCATTAGCGATGCCAATTTTGTACGTTCCCTCGGCAGCCCATTAGACAGCCTGAGCACGACCTAAGCAAAGTAGGCGCCTTAACAGTTAATAGTTTACATGACGAGGAACTAACAGACGCTGAACTGTAACATTCTTCGTCGAAAATTTGTATTTACCGATACTTATTAGAATAAAGTATGCGCCGGGAAGAGGTTGATGCAATGTAAAGAGACTCTTAAACAAAGATTAAGCTCCCAGCCATCGTCTTCCAGACGTTTAAAATAATAACCCAGAAGATTGATATCCGAAATGGGTCATTAGTTAAACTCTGTTCCGTCCGTTCCGACGGTCGGCCGGAGATGAATATCGGGATGATTAGATGAACCCGTTGGCGTCCCGGGCATCGGGATCGAAATGGACCACAATAATTATTATTTGAACGTCTTTGCCAATAACTGTATATTATTCAAACATATATTAAAAGGTGTATTGAAAGATTACTAGTATTTGTCGAATTGGATTTAAATAATTGATTTGTATTTATTTGTATATTTTTTATCATAATATTACTTTCAATGCTTGTACTATATCTTTTCACTCTACATAATTTTTATTTTAAATTTCAATTATATTATGTTTTTCTTATGCTTCTGCTTTTTATATACATACTTGCATTTTACTTTATATTATATTTATCTTTATATATTTGTATCTATAATTTAAGTATTTTCTTTTCTCTTTATGTCATCATAATGTTTACGTGTTATTGTTTTTTTCTCTTTAAACTATCTATATATTCTGATTATGAACACTTATCTATCTATTGTAGAAGACCTATTGGGCGTTAATTAATAAATAATAAATAATAAAAAAAAATAATATCCTGTAGAAATATATATAAAAATTGCCAAGACGAATAGGAATGACAATTAGCAAACAACAAAGAAGGATAGAAAGGTATAGAAGTGGCCTATATTCAGCAGTGGAGAGATGAAGGCTGAAGAAGAAGAAGAAGAAATACAACAAAATATATTTCTACTACATTGTCCTCATTTACGTGTTAACGTTCAACTTAATTAAAAATTAATTTAAGATATACGTTTCATTAAGACTAGCTTAAAACCAAACAAATAAAACGTTTTAATATTAAATATAAGTTTTGTACTACATACACAACAATTGAGTAAATTCACAAAAGTTTCTAGAAGAGTAGTACTTTTCATCATCTGGTATAAATAATAACCAACAATACATACAGAATTTTGTCAATCTATTCGGTTAGGACAGGGAGCTGTGTAGTGGGGAGGTTTTTTTGGTCACTGGTCACGGAAACAAGGAAAACAAAATTGTTCATCCTCACTGAGGAACCGAGTGGATTAGTTTTAATGTTACTATCGAAAGAATGGTGGGCATCAATTATATGGTTGTCGAATTCCGAAAAATAGTTTTTTTTTTTCTTAAAACGATGACCTTCAGTTCTTGCATGGTCTGCCATTTCTGAACTGTTGATAAATTGTATTAATTCCTTTCAACTTTTCTTCAACCCTTGTCTCTATTATTCTTCCAGACTGTCCAATGTATGACGCTTGACAATACAAATAGTGATGACTCGGAGCCAGAGAGGGTTAAATCGTCCGTTCGACTATGGAACACCAGCGACGGGAAGACGATGATGGTACTTTATCGTTTCAGAAAACAAAATATCCGAAGTGTTTTTAAAAGGAAAATTGCGATCATTATTAAACTATACATCTGTAATTGAAGATCAAACGGCCGGCAGGATCGATAAGGAGGTGTAATGTCGGTGTAACACGTCCGTGGCAGCGTAATTAGGGTGATGGTGCTCGCTGGGCTGGGGGAACAAATTGTAGGCCGAGTGGTCGTGCTGGGTAGGTCAAATAATAGCTTCCTGCTTTTTGGGTACAGAAATTAGATTTGATTTTCGGTTTTGAATCTTGTTAATGCATTATTTTAATCTACACTAAAGTAAACGTTGTAATAGGTAGACACACGTTGAGTTGTCACTTCTGTGGTTTCCAGTAGTCCCACTCATCATCAGATATCATTAATAACTAAGTACTAATAGATTAATGACGGACATTGTTACATAAACATGCCTTTTTTTCTTTTAATAAATTATATATACATAATAAACTATGTTCTAATAAATAACTACATTCAATGGAAAAGTTGTAATTGACATAATTTAGTATCCATTATTTTATATTTGTTAATGCATATATTTTTCATTTATTTATAAAAGCGAGTCCCGTAATATTTAATAAGAAATAAATAAATGAAATTATTTCGTTTGATATTCTCGTAACAATCGATTACTTCCCGAATAAAAATGGAATAATATAAATAAGTGAATTAATAATTCAAAGAGAAACATATAATTATCAAATATTGACGACTTATTAAGTAGCTGGGATAGTGAAATTGGTAACACGCTGTCCGCGTAAGACAGAGGTCTGTGGTTCGAATCCAGGTTCCAGCATTTAATTTTTCAGTTTTATTATTTGATATTTGTGTGTTTCTCTTAATTTCATTTATTTATTTCTTATTAAATATATATATCGGCTGTTAATTTTCTCTAAAATAAATAATTTACAAACATTTGCACTATTCGTTAGCGTTGGTGACGGACGATAAAAAGAGAATTATGTACATATTTCGATTATTGTAGTTCAAAGGTATATGAATTATTCCACCGTTTTGAAGAATGCTTAGAAGGCAGTCTGAATTCCACTGGATTTTGTAGATGGATAAAACGGCGATTCGCGCTTACACGTGCGTTGATGTCTTCCGTGGTTTGTTATTGCGGATTCAAGGTACGAGAACCTTAGCACCATTTCTAAGTTCTGATTTCCATACGAGAGTGTGATCACCTCAATTTGCAAGTAAAATGTTTCATCGCATGCTTTTATCGGAGTCATGGTTAGTCCAAGTACCTCGTTTAAAATTCATTAAAATGACTATAAAATTGTAGTACAAAATCGGCGAGGGCAAAAAGAATAGAAGAGTTAAGGATACCGGCCGCTCTCTTGTTATTGACCATTTATAGCAGTCGACACGCCTAATGGACTCCGCGTGTTAGAATTACCCCGAGACAACAAGCGATGAGAACACTGCTTAACCCAGACACTCTAGGGTTAAGGGAAAAGGGTGAGCGATCGCAATACCGTGGGGAACGATTACGAGTGACTACACAATATCCTAACAGGTTCCAAAGAAAGGTATTACAGAAAGACAACCTTGCAAATTTGTCGCGGTATTTGGAGAACAGTCTTCATGGAAAACAAACTAATAAATTTCTTCTTCAAACACAGCAAAATTATTTTGTGGTGACATTATGATTATAATTTATAGAATTAAACTTTAATAAAAAAAGTGGTGTAAACAAAGTTTAATTATATAAATTATAAACTAATAAATCACATGATTGAAAATGAAATACAAGTTTTTAGTTTCACTCAAACGAGTGACCATAGACCACATTCCGCGATATATTAATGTTTGTCGCCAAAATGGACATTTCGATTTTTTGTCGTTTTTTTCTCCGTTTTTGTGCGTTTTTTTGCGGTTTTCTCCGCGAGTATACGCGATAAAAATATTTTGTAAAAAGAATATGAAAGGCAATTAATTTCCGAATCCAAATTTTGAGTTTTTATTTTTCTTCTTTTTCTACGCCCGTTTGAGTGAAAATGGGTTTTTCTTGCATATTTTCGTCAGTTTTCAAAATTTTTAAATTCGAATCGTTGAAAAGATAGATAATCATGTAAGGCGCATGACCTAATTATTTATTTATTTAAAAAAAAATTATTTCGTTTTTACGTACTTTTTGCAAACTTTGCGTTTCCTTTCATGACGTGTTTTTCTGAAAGTACAGGGAATATTTTAATTAGATTATGAAAGATACTCACGCTGGCGTCAAAATAAAATTAGAATCATATTTTAGTACTTCTTCTTCTTCTTTTTTTTGAGCTTTGAAATTTTAAAATTAATATGACGAATATCTCGGTAAGTGTTTGAGATACTTGATTGCAAATAATACTGTTGATGCGTATTTGTATGTTGCAAACGATACAATAATAATATTTACCTAAACAGTTTATGCGTTTCGACTTATGAGGGCTTTATCAATCTAAAAATTTAATGCAGCAACTTGTATTTATATCAATGTTAATTTACAGTTAAATATAGCTATCGCGCATGCGTGAAATGGAAAGAGATAACATTATTCATTTGAAAATTTTTGGGTTTTTATCAATTTTACACAATTTCAGTGATTCTAAAGTGAGGATTCTTCTTGGTATTCGTTCCTCTGGCATTCTTAGCACATGTCCGTGCCACCTCATTTGTGATTTTTCTATGTGTAGCAGTAGGGGCTACATGCCGAGTGTGTGCCTTATGTCAGCACTTCTCACTCTGTCCATCAGTGTGACTTCCAATACCACCCGCCTTAGAAAACTCATCTCGGCAGCCTGGATCCTTGCTCTCTTATTGTTTAAAGTAATTCGGCGTTCTATCATTGAAATTCATTGTGATTGGCTTAAATCCTTGTTTAACTGTGTTGAGATCTTTTCAACTTTAGAGATTATATTTCTTTTGAGAATCATTCTCTTCGCTCTGTTATGTTGAATTTGCATTCTTTTATGTCGTCATCGTTACTCATAAATAGCGCACCTAATAATGGGAAAGGAACAAAAAGCGTAATTAATCAAATATGGAGCAATTGCGATTGTTTGTAAATTTCCAGAGAACCAATAGTCCAATAATTCTTCGGCACAAAGGCGGTAATTTGGTGGTCGGGACAATGCTCAGAGCGCTAATATGGACCGCACTATGTTAGAACACCTTCGGTAATTTAGCGGCGGGCGGGCTCCATCGACACCGCGCCTTTAGAACGGTACATATCGCAGCTTCTGTTCCCCCTACAAGGGAACCAGACATTATATCTCAATTGGGTACTAAAATAGGCCGCGTTCAGCTGCCGGCGATGCTGTGCAAATGATAGCGAATCATTCATACGTGCACATTAAATAATACACTGCCCACATGTGCAGTGCGTTATAAGGTGGTCGGCTCACAATTACGGTCGCCACTCTACTGTCTTTATACTATATTGTTCTACGAATGCGTCCAGTGGCAGTAGTGTACGCTATCTTCACAAAAAAAATAAAGTCAATTAATTCGTTTAATGTCATGCTAGATTTACTGGTCGGCTGAGGTCTGGATTCTTGTATACATTAATCTTTTATATTTCACATTAAAAAACTGGGAATTAAAAAAAAACTATATAGTTTTCGATCTAAAAAACCAAATACATATCAGAGTTATTTGGAAAACATTAATAACCTCGCAGGACTATATTCCTGTCGTGATTATGAGTCGAAAATGTTGAGGCTATCATGACCTAATGATGGCATATGCGACATCAAAGTTTGCTTTTTTTTCAATATTTCTGACTTATTTTTTGTAAAACGTTAGATTATCATTACAGTAACGCATATCGATTACGAAAAATTAATTTGTTTCAATAAAAGTTAAATAAAATTATAAAAACCCTGAAAATTTTCCAAATGGAATTCGAAGATTTTTATTAATTTATTTGACTTGTATTAAAGGGAATAAATTTTTAATATTCGATATAAGTTACTAATGATAATCCAACGCTTTACAAAAAATAGGTCAGAAATATCAAAAAAAAAAATGCAAACTTTGATGTCGCATACCCCCATAACTATTGATATTAAGACATGAAAGCTTGAACATTTTCGACTCATCAAGGCAGGAATATAGTCTTGCGAGATTATTAATGTTTTCCAAATAACCCTGTACATCGAACAAACTAATTAACTCATTTCTTTTAAACAGTTAAATGGAAAGCGCCATAGATGATAGAAATGACGTTGCAAGCTGAAAAAAGTCGCGTTGACCTAGAAATTCTAGATAAAATAATGAGCTTAACAAATTCACAATGCCAGAGCGCATCCTAATTTTACTGCTTCGAACAAAAAAAAACATTCATCATAATAACTTTTACTACTGACAAGTTTAAAATATATACCACCTCTAATCTACGGTAGTGATATTAAAAGAAACAATCGAAATATAAGAACCACTCGACTCTAACTGACAGATGTCTTTAAAACATCATGGTGAAAAGTATGAGTACAAAGATATTTAATACCTCAAATTTCTTAAACTAATATTAGATAACATTATTTTTCTTTGGACGATTTGTAAGTTGACTCATTTTGGAAATAAAATACTTAACAAATAACGATTTGAGACAACATCACACATAACACACTCGCAATGTTTACACTCAACTACTTAATGCGTACTTATTGTATTTACTCATTCAATTTTTGTACCGTAACTCGAATAATATTTGGACATGTGTGGAATCCTAATCGTGAGCGGCGTCATAACTGTCGGAAAACTATGTACGAATTTAAAACAACAGTAAGATATCATTTTTACATCGTCAGTGCCTTGTTCAACTTCAAGATCTAACTGAATTACTGTTCCGTTAATTTTCTGATGTTCTGCGATTAATTCTCGAAGGTTCGTGACTGATGAACAACAAAAGCAGCTAGCAACAATACAATTTTTTGTCGGTTCGATCATGCTAGATAGAATACATGAATTCAGAATACTGTAAAAAAAACTCGGATTTTCCGTATAAAGACACAACATCCTACCAATCTCTTAAGCAAATTTAGAGGCCTAACAAATTGAGCAAAAAATTAACTTGTCTTTGAGGATGAAAATAATCTTCTTTTACTTATCTTTTTATCTTTTCAAACATGGTTTATTTATTATACAACATTTCTGTAGCTAACAATTATTTTATTTCTTTCAGGTGCAGAGTGAAAATCAGTCGTAGATCTTATTTCTAGTGGTAAGTTTTAATTAATTAAATTTAATTAATTATAGTGTAAAAATATTGTCACGGGATCGTGGATGTGGGATGCAAACGAAATAATAGGCTCAACTTACATCCCTCTGATCACCTTATACCCTATTTTTTTTTAAATAGAGATGCGAACACGGAACACGTGTTACATCAAAATTCTTACTATTTTCAAACTAAGCTAAACGCTTGTGCTATGAAAATAGGATAAACTTGCTGGTATGGAGTGAGATTCGAGCCCGCGAACTTTGAATCACGAGGCAAGAGTCCTAACCACAAGACCAACAAGCTACTCTGTTCACTACTACTACTAAGTAAATTCAGATATAAGTTTGTTTTAGATCGAATGCAATGCATGTTAAAGTAGCGAAATTAGTCTTAAGGATACTATTACCCAGAAATAAATGTGAAATATATTTAACGTCATTGAAACTTTGCACAGTTGCACTGTAGGATCACAAGGAATATAGAGTAACTCCAGATTCAGTCACATCTTGTTCAAATCATCGTTATTATTTAAAGTCCGCTAAGCGATGGCACCCTATTTCACATTATAAATAAATCTGAGTCAAAGCCGAGTAAAGATCGCTAGTAACAGGGAACAATAATATGAAATCTAACTAATTATAGAAAAGGAAATCAAAATATTACGCATAATCAATCAGATTTTTAGATATACATAACATAACATTAAGTATTGTCAGAATAATTTACGTTTTACACCATTAGGATGAAAGAAGCCAACTGCGAGATCGTAAACGGTAAGAATATGTCAAAAAAAATACAGCCTTCTCTTAACTCAGTAAGAAAATTACCATGGTTGATTTGCCGATAACCTTTGGTGTGCTAAGATGCCGTAGGAAAAACCTCTGCATATTATATCCCTGTCGATAGCAGAAGAGTAAACGCAAAGATTTTTCAGACAGACGCGAGAGTGAAGCTAATGTGATCGCTATATACTTAGAGAAAATCATTAGTGATGGAACACCTTCTGCATAAACTGTGGTGTCGGATAGAAAGTTAAGATAATTACCAGATGGCACGAAATTGATGCGTCGCTTGAATTTTCTTAGATCATTAAATAAAACACGACTTGGTATCCACCACTGAATATTTCTTTTCTTTATGCAATACGAATAAACACCTCTACAAGTTGCGGGAACGAAGTTCCCTTCCTTAGGAGGATACAACGTTGCAAAGAAATATTTAGTGGTGTACACCAAAACGTGTTATATTTAATTATTAAATATGTCACCACAAAATTATAAATCGTTCATTCAAGAAGTTTTCTTAGATGGTTTAAAATCAATAACAATTACAGTATAAGTGATTCAATAAAGTCTATTCCTTGAAGATAAGTTAACGGTTTATGATGCCTATTTCAAAATATACGACAAAGCTGTTTCAAGTCTCATCCCTATTCCGATAAGTATTTTTCAATAAGGCAAAAATTATCCTTAATTAAAGATCGACTTCTTCGACGACAATGATACTTATTTAATGGATTAAAATTTCAAAAATGTAATTGTTAGAGAGTAAAGAATTAATTGACGAATTATAATGAAGAGTTGGTTAATATTTTATTACTACTTATGAGGTAAATATATATTTTGTATACATACCGTTATAATGTTAAATATACATTCATTTGTTTCCCTTTCCACGATTTCGTAATCTTAAAATCAGTATAAATATAATAAAAAATATCAATAAGAAATGCGCCATTCAAATTGAAAATTTTTAAAAACAGAAATAATGAAAAAAAAAAATTCAGAACAGACAATAAAAGAATGTTGAACGGCAGGTACACAAAAAAATAAGTTCCCAAAAAATATAATTGCCCGTATTTTGTAAAGTTTAGTTTGTTGTTTAAGTTGAAGAAAGAACGGTGGTTCCGAAACCGGTTATTTTAAGAAACTGTTATTAAAAATATAGTTTATTTTTTTATGATTTTTGGGTTTAATTTGTAGAAATACATGTTTATTTATAGCGAAATTTAAAATAAATTTAATTTTAATAATTAATATTAATGAAATTTAAAACGAATTAAATTTAAATAAATAGTATTATTTAAGTACTGCGGGTTAACTATTTTTAGTGTGACAGCCGTTTCGGCTTGCAAGGCCATCATAAAACAGATCAATGGTATGTTAAATTAACTCCTTTTTTAAGTAAACTGAAAATATGTTTTGCGACAAAAGCGATTTTTTTGCCGAATTTGATTAACTATAAATGTTTGGTTGATGGATAAAATATAAACCGATGCATTCGACGTCTAACATTGACGAAACATTCCTTGATTGAATGCGCAACTCGTTGTGAGAAAAAGAAAGGCCGATTCTGAATTTAGAAATAGTTTGGGAGAATAATGGGTTTTGACACATGTCCCAGCTGCACGTGGAACGAAGCAGCACTGGACATGTATATCGAAAATGAGAACTAGAACAAATACGTGCCTTGCAACAAGAACGAAAATAGCATACTGGAAGAATGGGCATATTCAAACCGCCTTGCATACTAATGGTCCTGAAAAGAATTGAAAACACGCTGACTTTTTAATATTCCGAAAACGTTTCGAATCGATTATGACCAACATGCCTCGGCATACTCGCATCATTTCAAATGCAGGATTAGTAATCGTGAAACTTGGTAAAAAGTTTCTCATTATTTACAACGCCGTGGACAAATGAAGACGGATGTAACGTGTTCCCTCTTACAGGTGCGCTGACGTTATTTTCTGGGTTACACCGAATAATGCACGTTGCACACAGACCAATTAGGATGTAAGTAGGTACCTTGATTTGTTCGCATTTTCTTGCGTCGCCCCGTGGGAGCACGCTGAATGGAGTGGCAAGTGGGTGCCTACCTACACTGGCAGGGAATTAAAAATAATTTAAAAGTAAAAGAAAATCAATGGATAAATAAGTAATTTACAAGTCAATATTTCTGACTAATTTTTAGTAAAACGTCAGACTATCATTACAGTAACTCATATCGATTACGAAAAATTCATTCGTTTCAATACAAGTTAAATAAAACGATAAAAACCCTGAAAAAATTCCAATTGGAATGATTTCCAATTGGAATTTGAAGGTTTTTATTTTTTTATTTGACTTGTATTAAAGGGAATAAATTTTTCATATTCGATATAAGTTACTGTAATGATAGTCCATTGTTTTACAAAAAATAAGTCAGGAATATTGGAAAAAATGCAAACTTTGATGTCGCATATCTCTATAACTATTGATATTAGGTCATAACAGCTTCAACATTTTTGACTCATAATCAAGTCAGGAATATAGTCTTGCGAGGTAATTAATGTTTTCCAAATAACCCGTATAAGTATTGAACAATAAAATAACACGATCTAAGACGTTGAGTCTGTCTTTTAGAACCCGATTGATTTGTATTTCTAGTATGCGAATATATAGGAATACAGACGTGTCACTGCCCATTTTCCTGTATAGTTCCAAAAAGTAAAGGAGTGCCTACCTCTTTCAGATATTAAATATATTTTCTTATGCAAGGTTTAAGGCCGGCAAGATGTAATAACTTAGTCTTTATTTCGTACGTCCAAACAGAACGCTAGATTTCGTATATTTCCCGGAAGCAGCTTTTTTGGTGTACTCCCACTTCAGTACAATAATATATATAATAATAATAATTATAGGTAATATCGTAAGAATAAGAAATTGAATTTTCTGACCACATCGATTGATTGTAGTAATAAAATAATATAAATTGAAGAAAAGCAAAATAATTAGTGAGAAAGTACGCACATAGTTGCATAACTTATAATATTAATACTAGTTAAATTGATAACTAAACAATTTAAATGATGTAAATAAATTTTCACACAGTCTAATTAAAAGTTATACTATACGCCCGCGGCTATGTAGGAAGTATAATTTTGCGCCGTGGGAAACGGGCTGTTTAAGGGTATAGTATGTAAATAAAAGCAGGACTGCGATAATATTGTAATCCAGGAAATTACAGTTTAATCAGAATTACTCGTCTCTCGGTTGAACCAGGAACTAAACCAACCAATTAGTTTAATAATTTCTGTGCCTAATTCCTGTTATAGCGTGCGCCATGCATAGTTTTCATTCTTGGCTCCACATATCTGATCTGACGTTAAAAGATCAGTAATGAACATCTTATTACTTAGTACGGAGTATTTGGATCCATAAATTAATGTCAACTGACCTTAGCAGTGTTATAATTTACGTGATGTAACATTGGTGGCTAGTAGGGATGGGTCGTCGACGTATTTACCGTCGACGAAACGAGACCGTCCACGTCCATCCATCGACGAGACGATCAACTAGTTGAATTCGTCAACTAGTTGACGCGTCAACTTCGTTACGGGGACGTCGCGGACGTTCTATCTAAACATCGGGACGATGGTCAACTGTCTACGGTTCGACGCGACGCTGCTCGACGGCTCAATCGTTGGCTATTTTTATTACGTTAATTTTTAAAATTTAAAGAAGTTCGTAGGAATATAGTTTCGGGGATAGTAAAACCGCTACTTGTACTCATATGTAAAAAGTAATATTTTATTATTTATTTGTTTACGCACATTATAGTCTTTTACATATTGTTTTATATACTTCTTTCTATATATAATAAAGAAAGAAGTAGGTATACACAACAATATCAGATGTAAGCAGTAAAATATTAGTTCAATAAAAAATAAAATAATTAAACAGAATTGTTTTATTTTATACAGCGCAAAATTGGGAATTCACCGAAACGTCGCACGTGCACATCGCACAAATCAAGTAAAAAATAATAGATAATAGCTTATTAAGCCTATCTCGCCCTACGCATGCATTCAAATTTCAAGTCTCTGTCAGTTAATTTCAAGTCTCTGTCAAGTCTCAATAGTTCATGTACACAGATCTGCACTCTATGATCTACAAGTCGACAGCGAGAGATGAGAGAGAAATAAACGGAGACGTTTTGTCTTGCTCTCGCTCGTTGCTTTGTATTACGTTGAATCTTGAATCGTCCACCGACCACGGCGTCCGCCATCCACCGTCTACGAATTCAACTAGTCCATGCGATGAACGTAAATCGTCGACGTGTCGATGCAACGTTAACGGTTGATTTCAACTAGTCCGTCCATTCAACGCCCATCCCTAGTGGCTAGCCGATATATTTTTATAATCTGTGTAATTGTATTGTTGTTGGTTATTGAGCGCGGATAACTTCGATAACGAGTTAACTTTAAAAAAAAATGTGCAGTCTTAAGTCAATCCATATAACGAACGGTTTAATAATACATTTAATATAAATTTCATAATAAAATACTGCATTAAATACAACAGTACCGAAACATTCATTGTCAACGGAATGCCAAAACTATAAAATTGTCACTCGTGAGAAGTGTTTATAGAAAACAATATTAAAATTTTACGACTTATTGGCGCGCGCCTCATTTTATTTATAGGCGTAATTAATAGTAAAAGTAATGGTGGTAATTTTTTTTAGATTTTCGTGATTTTTAAAATTTATTTACAGTAATTGCTTTCCAGAGAGATTTGGATGTTGATTACATTAAAAAAAAAGTAACCCATTAAAACCAAGTTTTTATTATACGCCCTTTCTCATTTAATCGGGTTTCTTACCTACTGCATCGGGATCATTACTCATTTGTAATGATTCCAAATTGTAAAACTCATAAAAATTTCGAACAATCAAAAAAAATACTAAAATTCTTAATTTTTTTTAACGAAAATTTATTAGATCATTTTTGTCGTCGCCACGAGTCTACCTGCAAAGTTTCAGCTGGATTGAATCACAGGAAAAGGGTTAAAAATCGATCCAAAGTTTTCCGGCAGAAAACAAACCGCAGACGCTACGAGTTAAACGAAAGGGAGTAAAAAGGACATCCGAAGAAAAATCCCTACTATCTAATTTGTTCAATTCAGAAGAGTTTGAGTATCTCGGACGTATTAAGAAAGGATCAAAATAAAGTCTAATTCAACTAATCATCCAGGGAAAATAAGTGGTAATAGAAGCCTAGGAAGTCGCCGCATCTCATGGCTGCGTAACTTGAGGGACTGGTACAAGTGTAACTCGACCGAGTTGTTCCTTGTAGAGGTGAATAAAGTCGTAATCACCAGAATCAGAAGAAGAAGAAGAAATAATTATAGTCGGAACGGAGAGCTTAAAATTGAAATGTTTTTAATAAATTGCTTCTAGACGTACAAACACGTTGTGCAAAACAGTTAATAATTGCAAAACTGCCACTGTTATCGGATTCAATCAATTTCAAACACGTCAACCGATATATTCGCCATTTGGATAATGACGGTTTTGATTTTTAACTTATTAATTTTTCATCAAAAATTTTTACCAGTCGAAGTCAACGAATACTAAACAAACAAATCTTTTTTAAGGGGTTATACAGTCAGGAGACCCAAGAAAAGCGATTTTTCAAGAATTTTTTCTGAGAAGACTTTAAATTTATTAATGTGAAAATTTGTACAAATATTATGGTTACTTTTAACTGTATTTTAAGATTTTTGTATTTGTAAAATAATAATTTTGAAAGTTGCTATAGCTGATCTCCGAGGAGCTCCTCTCAAAAAAGGCATCTTGCGGAGACAACGATATCTCTGGACTGGATCATCTAAAATGAAAAAACCAAACGGAATAAGCAAAATATTTTTTTTTTTACAATATGAATACTTCTCAAAAAAAATTATTGTTTTTTGACAATATGGCTACTTCTCAAAAAAAAATTTTTTTTTGACCAAAATTTAAATTGTTTATAAAATAAAATATTTATCGACGAGAAAAAAACCTTCGATTAATTACTAAAAAATAAACTTAAGAAACTTGCGTTAAAATTTGAGACTGATCGGTTGAGCCGTTTCCGAGAAATCTTTGTCACCGATCTTAAAAAGACAGTTTTGAGAAAAACGGCTTTAAAGTTTCAAAAGCGCTTTACATAGAGTAAAAAACATTTTTTTTTCAACTTACATCGAGTCGTCTGTGTGTTTACTTAAATATGTGTACATTACGAAATTTAAATAAATAAAACAATGATTTTTAGAAAATTCTGACTGAATATAACCCCTTAAACGTAAATTTAGGTATTGAGTGAAATGCTCAATCTTCATTTAGCCCCGTACAGTGAAATTATCGGCGAACAGATTGGCGATAAATTGCAGTCAATTAGCATTCAGTCTGCACACAAATTGCTTTGTTAGTGCCATTCAACTGGGCGTTAATAGTGACTTTGTTAGTCTTGTAATGTAAGCACAGACACAATATTACTTACTAATATTTCAACGATTAAGTGCTGTTCATAGACGATTATGAATGGAAATTAAATATGACAAATCGCCGAGCACAATAAATTATGCCAACACCGTATCTGGTGTTATTTATTGTACGGATGTTTCAGTACGTTTAGACTCGTGTTTGACCTCTTGTTTGATTAATTGAAACCAATATGTTTAACATATTGGTTTTGAATTAATGAAAAGATAAATTGAAGCTTTTGACTCGTTGGTGAGCATGATTGCATTCGATGATACATGATTGTAAGCTAAAACTGATCGCTGATTTATAAATGAGAAATAAATTAACGAAAAATTATCAGTGATATTTTCGTCTCAAGATCAAAAGGCTTCGTTGCTTCCTGTTTTTTACAAAGCTATCAAAAATGCGAAACCTAAATATTTCGAAAGAATTGCGAACAAACAATCAAACACGTTGTTTTGGCAGGTGCAGGGAAAATAAAAAGGCATTTTTTTTGCAGAATCTGGGGAAAGCGTCGCTTAAATAATACACTAGGTTTCTGAATTTATTTTGAAAATAAAACATTAAAAACTTTTTTCTATAAATGTACAAATTAAGGGAATTATTACAGAATACAAAGATGACCTAGCTCCTTCTTCAGGCGAAGTATTTGTATCTTTAAGTATAAACTTTATTTTCATTGAAAACAACAACCATATAACCAAATTCATTACCAGTCTTTAATATTCCGCTAATTACGGCATGGAATTTTGGCAATTAAATGTGACAATTTATCGAGTTCTAAAAATAAGTTCGAGTTTGAAAAAAATCCGAAACAATAAATAAAGCCCGCGTTCGAATCGCCGCGAAATGACCCTGGAGAACCATAGCGCGCCCGCGGACAGCCGCAAAGGGCGCCGCTCGCCCGGGGCGTCGCCGCTGCCGCCGCGGCCGGCCCCTCGCGGGCGGCGCCGCGCGGCTCCTCGGCGGCCGGGGGGCGCGCAGGGAGGCGCCGGACCTCTCGACGAGTTGCCGCGCCCGTCCGGCGCGTCACGAGCGGGGCAAACATTCACGCAGAACGAAGAGCAACGTAGAATTACCTTCAAATCAGCATTTTTGCTGGCAAAAGTAATTATTGTGGGCTTCGCTCAAGATCTACAGACGCTTTGGACAACAATATTCCTCCTGGGATACGATAGTAATAATATAAAGTAAAGTTTTAACTTTTAATTTAATACTAGCTGCGACCCGTCAACAATGATTTTACATGCTGGCTGATAAAATACCGCATTAAATAAAATAGTACCTGTATCAATGTATATGTTTAAGCGGACAGCGTATAAATAGCCATCTGCTTGGTGAATTTAATATTCAATTAATACCTCTCAATATGATAATCAAATTACGTTTCCTCTCTCTGAAAAACACACATAAGTAAACCAAACACGCCCACAAAATGACCACTGACCTGTGATAGACTATGCTCTTCAGCTTCGAAGACAGTCGAAAATCGTCGTCATTTTATTCTAGCTGTAACTCGTCAACAATGATTATACACGCTGGTTCCTAAAGAATATGCATTTAATTATTTATAGCCACACCCTTGAAAGAGTAATAACGACTTTTATCAAAATATTTGAACATTATTTTTCGTTTTTCGTTGAACAATATATTTCCGCTGCCGAACGTTAAAAGTTCTGGCGTTTGGGCGGAACATGAAATGGTTCGGTCATTAATAATTCTATCGTTGCCGCCTTCGGGTTTGCTGACCCGGGGTTCAAGCCCCATTCGAGTAAAGTATGGAGCCGCATGGTGGAGAGGATTTTTTGGTCGTTAACGGAAACAAGTCTAGGATCGGAGAAGTGTTTTCAGAAAAAAATATTATTTTAAATTAAAATGTCGCAACGTCCAGTACTACCAAATAATTCAATAAGAAAAATGTCAATTTAAGTTTAATAATAAAATTGAAGAATAGTAGAGATAACATTGTTACCGGTTTTCACCAATTTGCGTTGAATACTTCTTACCTTTTTTCATAATAAGATAATCGAAAGATGTCAGTTTTGGGAATGTGAACCTAATGATTTTTTTGTATCGTAGATCAATATTGCCAGTAGGAAAATTAAGCTACATACCGAATACGATTTGGTTGGAATTGTATATTTTCACTACCTTTTATTATTCCATCACAAGTTATTCTTTCAGATTATTCTTTCAAAATTTCAGTGTGGATACTTTAACTCATTGTTGCCGGACAGCATCCACTGAGATATTTTAAATCAATATGGAAGTATTCTTTAATACAGTTGTATAAAGTACCTACACCGTATTGAAAAAATTGTATAACCATCAGGGATATGAAATCGTGCTGACACCGTTCTCATATTCGTGACGTTGTAAATTAATATGTACCAAACAACTAGAGAATAATGGCAGAAGATCAAAGATGCGCGCGCATAATTAAAAGACGAACACGATTAAAACATTAAGCACTGACAGGCAGGCATACTTGGTAGCAACGGAAATAACCGTTATATTAGATTGTATGTAAACATGATTATTCGAGTTACCTAATAGTAGCATTTTGAGATCGCAATCAATATCATTCTGCGTTACCTATTGTTAAATATTTGCTCAATAATTTTGCATCATTGTGCTCATTGTGAAAGTTATGTTCATATTGAGAAAAGAAACAAAATTGTATACTACGTTTGCTATTAAGGTATAAAATAATTAGGGAAATATAGGAGGTATATTTTCAATATTACTATTCAAAATTCACTTCGATAACTATCACTTTGAAACTAAGCATTTAAGCATAAATTCAGTATCTGAAATTGTCATTGTTAATTAAATTAAGAATTCGAAGCAGGAATATATAATTTAGGATACCAAAGAATTAGGACAATCCATACACATAATTTAGGATAGAATTAGAGTCCGATTAAACCGTTAATTAAATCCTGTATTACCGGTAATATCGAAAGTAGATTTTGGTCAATTTGCCGGTATTACTGGTACAAAGAAAACCGGCAACAGAATCGCAGGTCATAACGGAGAAACATTAGAATTTTTGCGATTGCAAAATGTTGAAATAAAGCTCGTTTTCAAATGAACTTAAGTCAACCTCACGACTTTACCTACTATGTAAAATACGTTGAAAATTCAAAATAAATTAAACGAATCTAATAAAAGGATAAACTGAAAAAATATTTAGTTATCACCGGAATACGATCCCGGAATTTCTCCTATCCCAGGAACTTCGATAAACTTATTTTGCCATATTAATAATTTAAGATTATAAAAAGTAATTAGAAAGATAAGATAATATGGTTAATATTATAATACGGTATATATGTTACTTACGAAAAATGATATAACTATTATTATTCTATTATCTTACGCCTTAATTGCAATAAATCCCGAAAATCTTTGAGTAATACACGCTAGGCGATGCTAGGATGCATAAAGCCATTATTAAATTTAGAATATCTCATATTGTTGATAGCTTTGGTGTTTACACTAACAATGATCATTAACATTGATGGAAAATATAAACTATGAAACATCTTTTTAAGGTTAATTATATTTTATATTTTACCACACGAATTTAAAAAGCCTCAGAATGTCTCATCGATAAGTAAAGTAAGTACTGAATACATTCAAATATAGATTTTTTACATTTTTTGATGAAAATACAAATAGTGGTGTAAAGGTGTTGGGAGTATTGAGAAGGGATGAGAAGAGTTGGTGAAAGTAATATTGTTAATCAAATTAATACCAGAGTTGGAGTTTTTTTAAATTTCTGAACGTTCAAAATTATTTATTTAATCATATTATTAAACTCAAGTAGAGATATGGTTATATTCATTGAATAATTACAATTTTTCCGAGCGAATGGTCCCTTCATCGGGATACAACTTATTACAAAATATTATAATAGAAAGTAGGCACAGAAATTAACAAACTAAATATATAGGAATAGAACTTAAGTGAAAATAAATTTAAAAGGAAGTTGATGCTAGTTTATATTGTTTGAATAGTGGTTTTATACAAACTATTTACTATTTCTGATGAAGAGATAAAATATTTAATGTTATCCATACATTGTAATGATCACCTGGAATATCTTTAATATTTTATTGTAATTATACTTTGGATATGGGTAAGTAGGTCAGAATACATAGACTTACAGAGTAAATCAATTCCAATAATCCATTAAGAGAACAGCAAACAGCGAAGAGGCTGTACAATGTGGATGAAATTGGATAATTGCACGCCGAGAAGCCTGCAAACCCGACTTTAACAAACGTAAACAAAGCCACGGTCCTAATCGGCCATCATCGTCTAAACACAGAACAGGCATTTTTGTATTTCACGGGCATGTGCATGCATGGGGAGGTCACGACCGCCGTAATCGGTTCCCGTGATGCATTTACCATAGTTTAACAGTTCCGCAGCCGCCGGAGAGCGCTGATCATGCGATTGCAGCGCGGATTAATTCACGGTCCCATCAGGAGATATTAAAATTGAGGAATCCATCGTGAAATCGGTGGACGGCGTTCGAGGGTCGAGGGTCGAACATCCGCCCACGAGCGTTTCTGTTTGCCGAGCCTCGGAATCGGGTAGCGAGCAAATGGGGTGGGCCTCCGGGGTCAGGACTTTCAGCCTTCTTATTGATTGATTAATACGGCAATTGTAATAGTTTGCGGTGCGTAATTATTATTTTAATTAAGATAAATTATATACGTCTCCTGTGTGTAGTTATTCCGTCGTGTATATCTGACCTCTTCCGGGATATTCTGCCGTGTATGTCAGAAATACACGGCAGAATATCCGAGAGAACTAGACGCAAGATGTTGAACGGCCGCGAAAACCTTAGAACATTTTATAATTATGGATGTCTCACAGAGACGAAGCTATTTATATGGAAAAGCATGTATGGAAGTCTTTATTGGGGGTACACAGGGATCACAATTTTCCTTGAAGGCCGGCTTACATTACTTGAATCGTTGAAAGTTACATTGTGCGGCAATGACTTTATAAACGAGACGTCTATCTATATTTTTAATGTTGTTTATATATTTTTAATTTATGTACCTCATTTTACATATTTGTTACAACAACGCTATTGCCGTCTACGATTGAAATTGTAGTCTAGATGTGTTTTGGTTAAAAGTTATGGTCTTCCCAAACATTGTCTTCGCAACATTTTGTTTTATTATATGAAATGTATCACAAATTGATATGAAATTTTATTGAATGCATGACTTCTGAGAGAATCAAGATATATTATAGATGTCTCATAGAGACGAAATAATATTTTTTATGGGAAAGTAGGTATGGTATGTATTTTTTGCTGTTCATTAGGTTAACGACTTATCGTACGGCTGGCTTAAGTAATCACTTTACGTTCAATAACGTTCACCATTTCCACCCATGATAGAATACCACGTCTATTTTAGTTATACTACCTGTTTCACATGTGTGTTGTAATTATCACTAGCGCCACCGGTGTCCGAAACTTTTTCATTTCCCTAATCAATTACAGATGTCACTCTTTATGTGTATATGATATTCCACCGAATCATTAAGGCTGGACATTCACATCAAATGTGGGACTTATTTATTCATTTATAGCAGAAGGTATATTCTAGAATGCATTTTTTTAGGGCGATAACTTAGATAGAACCTTTGTTCTTATATAAAAGTAATAAACTGAACATTACTTACAACAATTAAGACAATATAAGCATTATTCGACAGGCCGCGGCCAAAAAAAAATCGTTTTTAGTGTCCTAGGCGGCGCAAAGTTTTAATGAATTTTTATATGTACGCACATATTTTTTATACGTATAAAGTATATACTTCATTATCTAGAATCCGTACTTAGATAATCAAAAAATTTTCAATATTAATTAGGTTATAATGTTTTAAATTTGCAAGAAAATTTTACTTTTTTGTTGATTTTAAAACGCTTTTCATTCATACAAAGAGACGATTTTAAACAGTATATTCTATTTATTTCCGCATGAACGCACCAAATAAAAGTGAGTTTTTTAACAAACACACCTTAATTATTATTTAAAAATAAAAATTCCAAAACGTGAAATGTGCCAATAAATGACGCCGCCGCCAACGGCATTGTTTCATAATCACGTTTTACATTCCACTAGAAAATGCCTGAAAACTATTTCAATTTTCGATTCCGAGATCGTTGCATGGAACTAGAGATAACACCGCAGACGGTCGCGGTCGCCCGGGAAGGGCGTCCAGCTGATGGATGACATAATAACCCCGCGATGCATTTTCGCCCACACGACCGAGACTCCGTCAGTGTTTGAATTTGAACCCGGTTAAGGCACGTTAATGACTGCTGCATTTGAGAGCTCGTAAACCTGTCCCGAGGTAACGACGTCGAGATCAAAATGTGCCAACAGGTAACCGAGAGTACGGTTCATTCGCAAAGTAAGGCGCGCGCACATCAGAGGAAACGTGAAAGGAAACTGCGACTTTCCGCCAGGTCGATTGTCGCAAAATCGCCATAACCCCGATGCACCATGCAGCCGTGCGGCGCGGACAAAGGCCAAACGCAAAAACGAGTCGGACGGGACCGTGATTCGAAAATAATTGCGCCACTGCCTCCATTAAAACGGGGCCCGCTCGCACGGGCTCCCAGACCCAGATAGCTCGAGAAGGAAGTTATTGTCCACTTTGGACCATATGACAAACGGCAGTTACTATGTGACACCGATTCTCGCGGTACGAGCGCCTTGCGTGGGAAGCGACCGGGGAGCCGCGGACGGTGTTATGCAAACGCGAACGTGAATGAATACGTTACGTTTGTTTGACCCCTGACTGCGAGCGCCACGCTGAACACCTCGCAACAATAAATGAAGGTATAACGCGCGGCTCTGTGAAGTCGACGGTAACAATGCAGACAGCAAAATAAATAATGTGGTCCTTCGAGCCGGATATATTAACGATTCAGACCGGATGAAATGGGTTTTGCGAGATAAGATAAGATAAGGCAAAAAATATATTAAAAAATTGAAATGATATTTCAGGCGTATTCAGGTGTAATAATGCTAATAATTCGGATGGATCTCATTACACATTTAAACGATATTGCGTTAAAAAAATTCAATCACAAATATATATCTCATTGGTGACATCCGTGTTATGGGAAATAAAAAAGATTTGGATGCCGGTCGCGCTGATGATAATTACAACGTATAAAACGAGTTGAAAAACTTAAATATAGGTATGTACAATTTTCAAAAATTTGATAGATATTTTGTTACATTTTTTGCTATTGATTTAACTGTTCGTACTTTTTGTTAAAAAAAATATTAGAAGTAGATCTAAGGGCATAAAATATAAAAAAAAGCTATATATTTTAAAACTTATATTTCTATATATCTAGAGAGGTAGGTAGTGGCCGAGAGGCTTGTTACATATTATCCTGATTTATTTGTATTATGTGTATGTTATCAAGCAATCAAATGTCTATTCTTGTCTAATAAATGCCGATTCATCGGCAAAGAAATGAAATGAGATAGTAATACCTAAGTTAAATGCAAGCAATATGCAATTATAACAGATTTGACGACAATTTACCTAATGCAACGATTTTCCCTGTGTGTCTTCAAATTGTTAATGCTCTGTAAAGTAAAAAATAAACGTTTTGGCCGGATATTGCGTACGAAGAATATAAATCTTCAAACACATATACGTCAGGGAACTGTAGGAAAAATTGGACAGCTCTTAAAAAACAATTCGAAAAGAACAGGCCAATAATGCGTTCGGTATAAAAATAACACACAGTCATTTTGATAACAACACTATTCTTTTCATGCAGAATACTTTAAAATTACATACTTACCAGTATTAACCAATCAAGGTGCCATCAATCAAAAGGGAGCCTACAATGCGCAAAGGTAATTTAAAAACTAGAATGAAAAATAAGTGACACATACATAAAGAAAAAACCACAAAAATCCATGGGATAGTTCAATTACACACCACTGGCAAAAAAGGTGAAATGTTCAGTTTCACGACGTCAATTCAAGAGCAGGCGCCAAACCCATAAAGATTCAAACTTATTCCAATAGAGATCGTGCGTGTCGCATTTATGTTAAGGTTTTTTTCTATTACACCATTTCCTACACGACTTCGTAGGTCGTTTGTTTTCTGAATTGAAATTGAACGGCAGATTTTTTTAATACCATAAACGTCGCTTTAAAATGTTAAAAAAAAAAACTGACACAGTAATGGCTATATTTTGATTTGATTGAGATATCTCTGTAAGTAGGTACACAATATGTGTGTCGCAATTTAAAATGAAAGTAGTTTTGGTAATGAGAGGAAAAAACGACATTATTATATGATTTGTATGGATATTATGATCGGTAATGATTAGATTTAACGGAACGAATAAATTTACATTGACCAATGATGCGAAAAATCAATTGTTATGGATTCATTTGAGATCTCCAAAAAAATAAGAAAAAATGCAAATAATTTTAATAATAATCTAACATAAGATATCAAACTACCAAATATTTGTTTAAAAAATTGAATAAAATGCTACACTGACAGTCATGCCCCGTTCGTTTTTAATCTTCATAGGAACGCTTTATCTTTTGCAGTAATGGAGCCACCACCAACATCTGATTAACAAAGTCGTGTCAGGTCTCCCGTGGAATTATGTATTCTTGGCGCATCCAAATCTTGGTTAATTTTTATTTTCAATTATACGTTCTACGCGCCCAATTTCTCATCAGATTATTCCTCCTTCTAATGGACACAGGCCTATTTGAAGGATCGCTAATTCTCGCTGTCTTCATACATCAAAACACAGGTATACAAAACTAAACTCGGTATACAAAACTAAAACTCGGTAATAACGAGCCAACACTTTTAAATATATTATTACTATTAAATAGTCAATAAAATATTACCTTCTCTCCACTTCTCTCTTCTTAAAATGTTTAAGAAATCCAAAATCAAGACCATGAATTAAGATGATATTCAATGTAATAATTTCATAAATAATAAACAAATAAAGTCACTTTTAAAGAAATTCAGTTGCAGAATTCACTTAGAGACAACGGAGAATTTCGATAACTAAGTGGAACATAGAATTTTATAAACCGGGGAACCTTTAATGATAAGTGAAAGGTAAAAAATAATCTTAAAATAGAGCTTCACCGAAAACATCGAATTATCCAGAGGGGAAGGGGTAACTTAAATCTTATAAATAAGTGGATTATACGTGGTAGGTATATCTACCGTTTGATAATGGCCTAACAAGCCAAAACAGTTGTCACATTTAAAATAACGCTTGACCCGCAGAACTTAATGATAATGATATAGTTATTAATGAAATTAAAAAAAACAAATGTTTCACACAAAAAGTTCAACGATAATTTCCTTTTTATCAGTTTCAGGTTTACACATTACTGTTTGTCCATCATAACTTTGCTGCATACCATTAGTTTTGCTTCAGATGACAAATTCCTATTAGAAATAACTGCATTGAAAGCACCATTCACTTAGTTGCCACGCAATCGCCCTCCTTTCGCTGTATTATTATTCTTAACATTACTGTCCCCAGGAAATACACATCACAAACATACAAATTGATTCAATCTAATCCTAGTGCAAAAACACAGTGTTCAATTCAATAAGGAATCTAGATTTATAACTGTCGTTAGTGCAAACATGACGTAGTCTCCCAAGCGCCATGATAAGCACATCTCTTCAATAATACACATAGTCGAGAATGACAGCAATTTTCCGGCTTATTATTTTCTGATGACAATGACACAGGTTGGTTCTAAACGTCGCGTGCAAATGATTGCCGTGTGTGTAGGCTCCGCATTTACATGCAGTGACATACTGAAGCACTTAAAGAGTCATTCGGTCAATGGAATACTATGGTGGCAAAACAAACAGGTCTATGTGTCAGGCGAGAAGACGTACGGCGTGATTGGCAGGCGGAATTTTGGGTCACATTGGTGCCGATTGCGGAAAAAAGAAAGGTTGAAGAAAGAAGTGTCGTCTCATTGCTCGTGTATGCTTGGCAACTGATGTCGATTGGACACATATTTTCGGGAGACGCGGTTTCATTGTATTATATGCTTGTACAGTTTGGCATTTTGTGAATTTATTTTTGGTCTATTTAAATGTACATAATGGAATTGAGATAAAAGAAGCACGATCGGATGTAAAATGACACACAGTTATTTCGGTAATACGTTTTTAGAGTTGTATGAGGATAAGGATTTTATATTTTTATTATAAAAAATATAAGCGGGTGCTTCACTGTGCATTGCTAAGAAAATTGTTTATATAATTGAATAAGGTGATATACTGAAGAATACATTTATCTTAAATTGAAATTACACCGGCGTCTTAAACTAATATCATATTATTACCAGTAACATAATGTTTATTAAGACACAAAAAGGATGGGTCATACGCGTAAAATCAAACGTCAAAATTGACGAAGAATGCTATGTGACGAGTATAATGAAATAATATAATAGATAATTTATATCGTAAATTTTTCACCTAAAGGGCGCTATGACACGACTGTTATGCTTTATTGCTTTCCTGAGAGTATGGGAGAATTTTATATTCCTTTGGACGATTGTAAATGAAGAATAAAATTTATAATAAACTTTATTTATAACCACATGAGCTTACATATTAAAATCAACCGATTTAGGATTAAAAATAATAACTGCAATGTACTTGCATTAAATATTAAAAATATAATTGATGGTTGGCATGCTACGCTTTGAATATGCTTAGTCTTTTTCTTTTTCTAGTGCTTGTCTGGTTATCGAATATTAGCGGTCACGTTGGTAATCGTTACGATGCTTGCAGCAGCTCCAAATATGTAGGACCATGGATTTTCCGAACCGTTGTCCTCAGCCATGATGCCCTTCGTTCTCCAGGAGCTCTTCCTGTCGCAATTTTGCCTTTAATGATGATGCATGTCTGGGTTTCTGATAATATGGAAAAAATTGTAATTTCCCGGTTTTAATTGTTTTAAGGTTTTAAGTCATCTGTAACCCTATCATCAATCCACCTTATTTTAAAAAGCCATCGATAGATCCGCATCTTAAATATTTCAAGCATTTCTGTTCTTTTCATATTTTTTCAATATTGAGGATTAACATATTTTTGCAGAAAATTAACCAGATATCGTAAATAGTTTTAAGATTCAGAGATTGATGACTCAAATCCAAAAGCGGTATTTCCAGATGTGTGCTGTCCATGAAACACTGGATTATTTAAATGTGGAAAGAAGACCATTGAACAGATGACGATACTGTTTACGGTTTTTGTTAAAGATCAATGACTTTGCGTATTTTGCGTCATTTGTTTGAGGAACCGTTATCGGGTGACCGATTTTGGAATACCTTGTGGTCAGGTAGGTACGCATTAAACTAATAACCGTTTAATCGGGAAAAATGAAACATTGACCAAAGAACGAGCGGAATACATCGAACATTTATCCGGATTGTCACCGCTGTACGCGTTGTAAGGCACCAACGAAAATTGTACAAAAACAGTAATTTATCGAATTTTTTTTGTTCATTCGCCATGCACTGTTCCGTCTATCGTATCTAATGTTCTAAAAATAAGACAATTGTTTAAAACGCTATCCGTTAAGAGCACGATAAAGTCAAGGTTAATTAATATCGTAATATCATTTGATGGAATTTTTGAGATTGTAAAATCGTCATCGTCAGCCTTTTATGTTTTTCACATTTCTATTGTTATTCTCTGCCGTGCATCTCATTAGTTCAGTACACTTAAGGACGGCCGAACGGCTTCTTGATTTTTCTCAGGTGTCGCTGGATGACTACTTTCATCCACAGGCCCGTCCTTCAAGCCATATGAACTAACCAGTCCCATTTAAATTTCAATCGATGTATCTACGAGTATGTATATTTGAAAGTAGTCAGTTAATATTTCGCCTATCGATGAGAGATTCTGCTACTCTCGAACCTTACGTAGTATTTAACACTCGTAAACGTAAAAAAAATGAATGTTTTTCACCCAATTTGATGATTATCAGGAATAATCTCTACAATGTTAACGCCGAATCCAGAAATTTTTTTTTTTTTAAATATTTGAACTATATGCATGCTGCGATAAACACGAGTTATTTACATAATTGTAGAGTTTTCCAGTTTACACATAAAAATAACAGTATCTGTAATTCTATAAAGAATTTAAAGGGTGAATAATAATTACATGCATATGACCATATAATCATCTTCCCAAGGCGTTCAACAATGTGTCAGAAGATTGTCGGTGGTGAGAATAATTGCTTTGAAAAATGTAATTAAGTAAAATAATATACTTAGACTTCACACAACCTGGAGGTTATTATCTTCTTTAGTATGCGCGGCTCAATAAGGGAATAAAATAAAACCCATTCTTTAAATGCTTTGAATTTTTCTTTAGCGGTATTACTTTTGAGACTAATGGGGATCAATCGACAATGATTGATTGATTGACGAGAGGTTGGGCAACGGAACACATGTTGAATACAAAACCCGTCAACACATAATCACAGGGAATATTTAGACATAAAAATAAATTCATAAAAAAATAAGATACGCTAGTGGTGTTTCACATTCCCTTTACAGTTCGGTGAAAAATAAATCTGAGTTAAGTCGTAAGACCAAACTGACGTTTTACATTAGAACAATTTCTAGTATTTTTTTTTGTAATGCGTCTGCAATGTATTTAAGAGCGAGCGCCTTTAAAAAATATCAAAATGTAGTCTATAATTTCACCATGGAAGAGTAAATGTAAGGTTAAGATTGTCTCGCCTTTGTGTGTACATCATTTTGCACTAAGCCATAACGTGAACTTCTTACGGCTTTATTTATTAAATTAAATTATTTTTTATTTTTTAGAATTGAAGCTGATAATTATGAAAATGTTTTGCAAAAAAAATAATTAAAACATTTTAAAAATATCTGCACCAAACGTTTATAAGTCGCTTACAATAATATCTATAAAATTACTTACTTAAAGGTGATGTGCTAAGTGTGCATATGTGTGTAGTGTAGTGTGTGTATATGTGTGTGTGTGTTAGTGTATGTGTGTGTGTTAGTGTATGTGTGTGTGTTAGTGTATGTGTGTGTGTGTATTATGAATGTGGGAATGTGTGTGTTTACGTGTACGTTGTACATTCGTTTTAAGCCTATGAATTCATTATTTTCAATATTTGCTTTGCCGCGAATAAGTCTATGCCAAGGGAATTCTTATATTGCAAAAATAAGTTTATGATTCTACTGATAACCGATTTGTTTGTGGCCTGAGTTTTATATTTTTTGGGTCGGAAAAGTTACCCATTATTATTTAAAATATTATGAAGAAATTTGATACCTAGGCATTTGCGTCTAGAAGCTAGAGAAGGTGCAACAATATTATGGTAGGTCAATTGCTTTAAAAATTTCCTTTTTGTGTCAAAAATTCATCGTTACCTTCTATTATAACTGACCAGATAAGTTCTTTCAAAGATTGCAAAATTCTTTTAACGCTTACTCAATTACCGTTTGTATTTTCTTATCCATTTATCTATTAATCCTTGGTAAATAGGACTGGTCAGAGGTTAGTATGCAATTCTGAGTATCTGGACCCTCGATACACATGAAAGGTCTCAATCAAGATGGCTTGAATACGTCTTGCGAATACCAGAGGTGCGACTACTGAGATGTATCTTCTTGTTAGCTCCGGAGGGAAGGGAATCGGTGGGTTGCTCCAGAAATAGCTGGAAAAAACAGCAAAATATATTTTACAAAAAATGAACCTCGATTAGTCGACTATGGGAGTATGGAAGCGGCGCAATGATACATAGGTACAAGTATTGTACCGTTTTTCGAGGCAAGTAATTTTAAAAATTCATCCTTGCAATTTCTACCAAATTACATAAAATATATTTGAAGTATCTACCAACGCATGACAGTGATATTATAAAAAGCACGTGATTTCAAAAAGAGATTGAAACATTTTGTGGCTAAATCCAAGATAATGGTCCCATTCCATATACAACGAAAATGAGTATTTCACTATATTATTGAATGTGCTAGTAACAAAATGAAAGATAATTTACGTTTAAATAGTAAGTATTAAATAAGATATTACACTTTAAAGTTTCGAAAAATGCACTGCATATTTTGATATTTCATAGGCAATATATGAGGTTAGGTTAGGTTATTAGGTTTGGTTAGTTTATTAGGTTTGGTTAGGCTAGGTTATTAGGTTTGCTTTGTTTAATTTAGATTACGATTATTTTAGTTAGATTAAATTAACAAGACATTAAATTATATAGTGAAATACTTATTTTCATTGTATGAACAACGGGACCATATTCTTGGATTATTCCCATTTTGTTTTACAAATATGCAAATTAGCAAGAGCCAAAGAAATTTATATGACACTTAAGGTACGCAGTTGAAAATAACGACTGCATTATCGCAGTCGGACCTTGTTCAATTACGAGCTGATGCGGCTACCTTCGACCTGAACGGATTCAGGATATCTTGCTCACCGCGAATCTGCCCACCCAAGGGATCCATGATTATCGCGTAATGATACAAGGAGGCTGCTCCGTTCCGTGCCTGATTATTCTGGTTATTCTGTGATTTCGGAAGAGTTTAGTGAGCGGAATTTTATCCGAAAATGAAGCCAAAATATAACCTTATCATTATTAACATCTAGCATTTAGCAAGATAAATAAGCTAAGGAGAATTCTTTGCTCTTCGTAACGGAACCTGACTCTTGTGGATAGGTACTAAACGATTATTAGAGTAGCCGAAAAAATTTAGATCAACATACATTTCTCATACATTTATTTAAACAATTGGTTCTTCTCTTATGGACTGTTTTGAAGTCCCTTGCGTGCATACATCATTCGTTAAAGGAATAAGGAAAATATAAGAATAATTTACAACATGAGACAGTTAAACAAAAATTATAATGCAAATATAAGTAAACAATTTTAAGAGGTTTAAAATAACAAGGATTACCTTTATAAAAGTGTATAATTATAAAGTACCTTATAAAGTGTGTGCAGAAATGTAACAATATGTAGAATAACGTAGTTTTTCTAAGAGTAGGAAAATTAATAAAAAAATTTAATTGTGGTATGTCGGACAATGATTCTATTATGCACACCTCTTTACATTTGTGGCATTTCCGATGTCAAACAAAAATTAAAAATTGACGATGTGTCTTAAATATGAGGAGAGGGCTGATGAAATTAAAACTAACTTACTGTCACACCGTTTCCGATACAGCGCCATATTATTGTATCTTCCTTCGGCTACATTCATACATCTTCTCATGCATGCTCTACGGCTGTTGAGGCTTTTAACAGGGCCAATACTTCCTCCTTCAATACTTGTAGTATATGATCAATATTCGCCCCATATATTTTCTTAACCACCCATTACTCACTCATACTTTCTACATGAACCATCTCAGCACTCCTTTCTTTATTATACCACATTACAGCCAGCATTACACTCACTTATAATTTGTCCATTTCCTGTCCGGTATAAAAATAACTGGATATTAGTCAAAATGAACTGAAACTTTCAAAAAGAGGAGAGAAACACAACCGACAATATACGATTGACGAAAGTAGAGTGTGAAGTATTCGATATTTTCATAACGATAATCTTACAAATAGTGCAAGTTTTACAAATGATAACTGTTCTTGGAAACATGTTAGTATATTATAGAAATATTTTATCAAAACCATATAAAACTGAATTATCCTCTCTATGCATACAACATATCGCGACTTTAACGATTGCACGGTGGTGGTTTTGTTTCTGCAGGCCTCATTTGTCGAATACCGACGGGCAGTTAAATACAGGTAATTTGTAGGCATAACAGAAGCAATAATTAAGCTAAGCACCGATAAAAGAAGAAGCTTGGAAGAGGCACGTCATTGTCACGAATCCGTGGTGACCCCGACTCACTGATGAAGCAATCTCACGGAGACGGAACGGAAGATCAAAAGTCAATTGGATTCTGGTCCGAGCACGAACGGTATCGGCTTGGTCCAGATTCCGGAACCAGATTTCAAGAGTCAACAGAGAGAAGGTCACGCCGGGTCGCTGCTGATAACCAAAGGTCGCAGGTCGAACTTGCGTTACGGGCGAAGCTTTCGATGCCACATTAGCGTTCATAAATTTGTCGGAATTTACCCAGAAACATTCTCGCCTGGAGGTAGCTGTAACGGTGGTATGTAACTCTGAGACAGCTAGCGAACGTTCTATATAAAAGTTCATATAATCTCCTAGCACAGATCAAAATACAGGGTGTAGCAGAGCCAGTCTACAATACATTACAGGCAGGGGCGTGCAGTGGGAACATCGCGGCATGACTTTTACGTAACCAATTATTTGGAAAAAAAAATCGGAATGTAATATATATTTCACAATATTTCTATCGCAACTGTTGTCATAGTACATATATTTTGATCATAAAAATCTGTAGCATAAATATTTCATTTCTATTTTTTTTCCATTTTATAAGTTTACAAAAAAGTCATGCTTAATGTTCCAACTGCACGCACCTGATTACAGGTTAATTCCTGCCTCGATTATGAGATGAGAATGTTATATCAATCGTGACCTAATATATCAACAGTTATGGAGTCATGCAATATCAAACTTTGCACATTTTTACTCCCTTTCTTTTAACTCGTAGCGTCTGCTTGTCTGCCGAAAAAACTTTGGATCGATTTTTAATCCTTTTCCCGTGATCCAATCGAGCTGAAACTTTGCAGGCAGACTCGTGGCGACGATAAAAATGTTTGAAAAAATTAATAATTATAGTATAATTTTGGATTTTTCGAAATTTGTTACTCCCTTTCGTAGCGTCGTCCGACTCGAGCCCGACGCGTGGGGTAGGTGCGAAACATATTTCAACTAGTAAACGAGAAAAGGAGTATAATAAAAACTTGGTTTTTATGGGTTAGTTTTTTCAATATTTCTGACTTATTTGGTTACAAAACGTTGAAATATCATTATAGTATATAGAATAACATCTAAAAATTGTTTTATTATTTTTAAAAATCTTTGTGAGACATCTAAAGTATACATTGATTGATTAATCATGTCCCTGTGACAAAAATCCACTTCTGTTCTGAAAAATTTGGGCATGCTCAAAATATTCTGAATAAAATTATCTTTGTGGGTATACTATTAAAATCAAACATAATAATATCGTTGTCTATCCGTAACTTTGTGAAACATCTGTAATTTCGCTCGAATTCACGGCTAAAAACCCAAATTAAACGGTAAGAGAGGGGGCTTGCGTTCCTTACTAGCAAACCCGTTATTGCTACGCGGACCGTCAAAAATATACTACATACATAATAGGGTTTACCAAAGACGCGATCCATTTCATGTCGTATGTGATCGAAAAACCATCAATACGATGACAGGGCGTTCGGTCGACTTTCCCGACAACGAGGGCACGATCCGCGCCAAGAATTGACGAAGTACGAGCCCACTTATCCGGGCTGTCCGATAATGGAATACCCCGCCTCGGGTGCGAGGTATCGCCATGACTCATGACTCGCCAAGCGCCGACGCTCACCCGGTCCGGGTCAGGGATTGACTGGACCCTGCAGCGGGGCCGTACGAGCCGATGTTTCCATCACCGGCCCCATACTGACTGCGCCACACGTTTCCATCGCCGGCCCCATACCGACCGCCACACACAATATATCGGGGTTAAGCGGCGCGGCCATATGGCACTCGCCGCGACCTACACTGCGGGTCAAAGTGCCATCGGAATTATTGCCGCGAGACACTATTGACGCCCGACAAAGGTCGCGGTACGAAATAGATCGCCGGATAGCGTGAGATGACCTTTTTAGATGAGGGTGACTTTTGATTTAGCAGCGATGTAACAGTTAGAGTAATATTTTTTATGTTTTTGATGCAATCGGAACTTTGAAGGGATTGTTCGTAATGATCGTCAAAATGTTTGCTCTACTTGAGTTTAATCATATATTTGAATCCAGTTTGGGTTGAATACCTCACCTATTAATAAGAGGTTCTGCCACTCACGAAACTCGAGTAGTATAACACATAATATATTGGATGTTAACACAAGTTGTGTCCATTTTTTCCAAATGAAATAATGAGCCAAAATGTAGTCTCTCTTAATATTTCCAAATTCTGGCGAACGCTCGACAAGTTTTTCGATGCTCCTGCGATCACACTCATTCGGTCTTGACTCAAAGAATTCGTCATTCGAATCTCACCTTTGTCTACTTGACATTCCATTTTGAATGCCTGTAATTAAATAATACACTAAATTTAACTTTTTAAACCATAAAGCAAACACAATACCGTACAGAGCAAGGAGAAAAATTTTCACTCGAATGAAGTATGTTATATATAGTTTTTATTTTACTTTTGATGCACATTTAAAATTAAAAAAAAATCTTAGATAAATATGTTAACCACTAATATAATTGAACTCAAGTAGAGTAAACGTAGTATAATACCATCTTTTTTGAAGATCATGTGATTTTCTATCGATTTAAAAATCTAAATAATACTAAAAATCTAAAATAACTAAAAATAATAAATAGGCATATTTTTGGCCGGCTTCCGAAAAATATTTTTTGCAAAGACGCTACGAAATGACCTTTTTATTTTGTGTAACAAGATAAGCCTATAAAGATTTATGAAAATACGAAGACTACGATTGTGGAACTATATATAGAAGATGATAATGTCTTCAAAAACATACCAGGAGAGAAATGGCTGGTAATATAAATAAATCGATTTTTTTTCAAAAGGCTATTAGGGGATGAAGATACTCAGAAAGTCAGGAAATGAATTTTAATAAAATTTTTGATATTTTGATCAAATGTGACTAATTTACAACTGTATTACGCTAAAAAAATCTCAAGTTTCCTTGTAATTATAAGGTAAAAAAAATATATTAGGACTTGTAATATTTTTTTGAGCAACAAACTTTGAATTGACTACAAATAAAATGTAAGGATAATATCATATATATTTGCGAAATCGTGAATGGTTTTTTTTTGTTACTCTATATCGCATAGCGACATTTTTGTAATTAATCATCTCATAGGCGATGATCATGCAGTAAATGTCTGATGATAAAACATTTTAACTTTTTTAATAAGGCTATTAAAATTTCAAAGTGATTGTTAGATCCAAAGATACGAAGCCTGCTTAGCGACTAAAAGGTTGGTGGGAGAATAAGTTAATTAAATTATTCATAGCGTTTAGGTTAGTGTGAAAAATAAAAAAATAATGTGGCATATTTAATATATTGCATCCTGGCACAACTTTAGCGTAGACATATGATGTTTAGAATATTCCCTGTCGATGACCGGATAAATACTTTTTTTGTTATCTGATGAATATGCCCTTGATTCAAACAAAACGGAAAGAATTAACTTCTTAGAGGAACGCGGCGTGATGAGTGATGAGAGCACACCTCAAACGATTATGATTAAGATAAAACCTATTTTGTCCGCCTAAGTGAACAGGACGTCCGCTGTTTGATGTTCGACTATCAATTTTTTGTAAAAGTCTCCAACAAAATGCGAGCTATTTTCACATGGAAATAATAAGCGTATTTAAAACGAACTAGAAGATAAACCCGTGCCACGCATGGTTTTATCGTTACGTTTTTATACCAACTGCAATGAAAGAAAAAATCACATAAAAATAATTCGACATCTATTTTAATGAATGATTAGAAATCGGCATTATTCATAACGCGCTACTGTGGCGATTTCAGATTTACGAGAAATGAGTTTTAATAAAAAAACCGCTGAATTTTCCTTTTTCTCAATTTTTTTATAAATTCAATATTAAATATATTTCCTTACAGAATAATAATAATGAATACACATGTGTCAGCGTTTCTTCAATACGCCAATTTATTTTTCGCAATTTTCAGTATGGCTCCTTCCACAATTCTGCCATTTTTTTATTTTTATTTTTTTTATTTCCAATATTAGAAAAACATGATTTGAGTGCCATGTCAGGCAAATACAAAGGCTGAGGTGTCATAGTGGTTTGGACTGGTCAGGAATTTTCTTTCATTTTTTCCATTTGTAAAAAATTACTCTCTCCCCGTTAATCTCAACTGACTCAAATTGCATTGTCATTTTTTGCTTTCGTTGAAATGCGGTTTATTAATTGTTAATGCACCCATTTAATGCAGGTAGTATATATCATATTTGACTTAATTATATATATTTTTAAAGGTTAAGTGTTAAAAATTGAAGACATTTATTTATTTAATTGACGCTTTTTGGGGCTTTTACATAAATGTTGTTAGGTACTAAAATAATGAGCAAAAACACAGTAGGTGTTAGTAATATGAATATAGGTATAACTCAAGAAAACTTATATCTCTTCAAACAATTGACATCGAGTTATGAAAGTCAGCACCTATACATAACCAAAGATGTTGGTAGTTACCGAAAAGATAGTAAGAAGAACTTTTTTGTTTTATTTTTGTGATTTAACTATCATTTTACACCAATCAGAACACATCAGATAGTGGCCGGCCGATAATTGAATAACACGAATGCCTATCGAGGCAACAGAGCAGCAGCTCAGCATTATTTTAGTTTTTGAACTATTTGTCTCAAATCCGGCTCTGAAAATGACTTCGTAAAATATAATTAATCCAAATTTGCATCAGAATGCACTGCGATATTAAAAGCGACCACTGATGGATTTCACGGTCCGCTGCGATCAATCTCTCTCCTGCGACAAGAACGAGTGAGAAGAAAAACACAATGTTCCCGAGATGCGATCAAATACATTAGGCACATTTACATATTTAAATTTTAGCCAAACGCGGTGAGTAATCAAATAGGCATTTGGCCGAAATCCTGACATTGCCGCATTTAAATTCCGTGATTCTCGCGATACGAATCGCGATGGCGACGCTCCCGATAGCGCGGCGGGGCATGGGAGAAACAGTGCTCACGTGAATTTCTTGGTTCCATTGTTTCGGCATTATTTAAGTGGCAAAACCGCAATTACAAGGCAGGCAATGATAATAGCAGGTGGCTGGAGCCTACCGTTACGGATACGGGAACCATTACACGGACGTCGGGGTCAAAAATAAAATAATTTAACAAACCGTTTAAACGGCAGATGCGGTCTCCGCAGTGGCGCTGACATGAGGCATCGTACGAAATACAGGTAAAATTAATATGCACGCACAAGATATGCGTGTAATGAGAATAACTAACATCAATACGTGCGGAAATTATTCGTATGAGATCCATTCTCAAGTATGTTGCGTCAATGCTGCAAGCATGCTTCAACCACAACAACCTCAATCTCATTTCTTATTGAGCAAAATACTTTTCTCCTTCTGCTTGTGTTAGGACTACGTCCTGTTGATTCTTAGCTCCTGCTTCAAGGATATGAATAACCAGCTGTCCCTCCGTCGTTTTGCCGTCTTCCTGGAGAGGTCTGCTACCTGTCAGTTAGCGCTGATATAAGGCACTATATAATCGTATGAAATACAGCTAAAATTAATATACACACACAAGATATGTGCAAAATAAGAATAATTAACATCAAGATATGCAGAAAATGGGAAAGCGGGCTTATTCGTATGAGACCCTTCTCAAGTTTGATGCGTCAGTGCTGCAAGCATGCTTCAAGCACAACAAACTTCAATCTCATTTCTTATTGAACAAAATGCTCTTCTTCTTCTGCTTGTGTTAGGACTGTGTCCTGTTGATTCTCGACTCCTGCTTCTGAGATAAGGATAACCAGCTCCATCTTTTTGGTGGTGTTCCTTGTAGAGATCTGTTACCTGCAGATATCTCGTTACTCGCTATTCTTACCACTCTTGTCGAATCCGCTTTATCCACGTGGTTCTATTTATTCCCCATCGCATGACATCTTCCACATCCCAGATCTTCCGAATTTCGGAGTTTCGTAATTATTTATGTCGGAGAGTTTTGGTTTCGGTGGTTCTTAAGGGATTATTCGTACTACTGGTGTCAGCTCTTCTTTCAATACCATATGTCACGATCGGTCTTACAGTCTCTTTATATATTATCATTTTACTCATGAGTACGTGACTACGACCAACATGTGTTTATTTATCCATACAGTAGTTCTCAAGCATTCCGCTAAAATGGCAGCTTTATTTGCTTGTTCTCTAACTTCTTCATTAAGCTCACTACTGCTTGATATTTCAGCGCCCAAATACTTGAATCGCATCACTTACTCTATTATTTTATTATCTACTTCAAGTTCTCAGCATACTGGCTGTATTGAAGTTACCTAAACAAAATACTGTTGGGATTAATTGACATCAATAATTTAACGTATCAGTTATATCAGTGATAACGAACTTATGACACGAGCGTCAAAGGTAACACGCCAACATTCATCAATACCTGAATTACCAAAAGAAACGCAATTGCAACGCAAAAGACGCCTCGTACTTTCGCAATTACGGACCAACCGCTTACTCAGAACCGTTTTATAAGATAATGCTCCTATATAGGTTCTGCTCATCCGCTGCCTGGTTGGTATTTTTAAATGTTAAAAGGCCATTGAGCGACAGCGCACAGCGGACCACACAAATTCGGCCTCATTGTCCCCAGCAACAAATAATATAATCAGATATTGTGTAAATAACTGGTATATAGTACGCAAATAATCGGCGTATACTTAAGAAAGAAAACAAAAATAGATATACTCGTACTTAGGCATATTTATAGGCTTTGTAAAAAAAATCCGGCCCAAGCCCGACAAATGCCATACTCACTCAGTAGTATAAATACGTATCCCGCCGCGCATCTATTCAAAAATTAAACCGGTTATACTTTGACAGCTCTTGGTACGACTCGCCAGTAGAATTAGGTTTATTCTATGTATTTGACAGGCTGGGCCAAAACGGTTAGTCGTCACTGACTTATACCATCTTATTTTCATTATATCGACGCTGTTATGTACGGATGGGCGTATGCGTAAAATTTCTATGCGAAATATCAAGACAAATTTCAAACCCCAATATTCACGAAGCAACAATGTTGTATAATAGCGGTCAAGATATGAACGTTAAGTTATGTTGGTATCTTAACTTACAACGTTGAGTAAAAAATGACAATTTCAAATATGTTTTAATATACTTTGTAATACACACACAATATGAGTTATTAATTTACAACTATAGTTTCGAGAGGAGCAGTCCCTCTCATCATCAGGTATAGATAATAACTAGTTATTATCTATACCTGATGATGAGAGGGACTGCTCCTCTCGAAACTATAGTTGTAAATTAATAACTCATATTGTGTGTGTATTACAAAGTATATTAAAACATATTTGAAATTATAATGTTGCACCACGAAGTATCTGCCAAATCTTTCAATGATAAAAAATGACAATTTTTCATCGAAAATGCACTACTATTGTAAGGGATCTGAGTAAAGCGCAAAGAATATTTTTACTTTTAAGTCATGTTTTCTGTTGATCTGCGTCTAGTTTCAAATATAGACTAAACTTTTATTTACTTTCCATAACTTCTGCATCTATTACTTTGCTTCCAATATTGCTTAACAATTGACTAATATTATAAAACCATCACAACTAAGAAAGTGTAAAAGTTAAGTTAAAATTGATATATGGGTTGGGGGGCGGTGTTCAAGATTATTAAGTGTGATAATGTTAATACTAGCGCATTTTTCAGAAGACTTTTAGCTAAAACATGATGAACGTCTTTGGGTTTAAAAAATATCCCGCAGAAGAGAATCACTGAGATTTCGTGTAAAGGGAGACTAGAACTGGTATAGAAGAAATAGTACAGAGACATGTAGAGGCTAAGAATCTAGATTGGCCGTTAATGCAAGTAGAATAAGAGGAAGTAAAAAAAAACTTACATAATAATGAACCAAAATAATGCACTCAAAATTCCAGCATTATTACATCTTAATTTCATTATAAACGGATGTGGAATCAGTGACCATATAAGCTCAGAGATCATTAGACTTCTTCAAGCTGCTTTACGCTTAAAAAACGGAATCACTATTCGCATTTCGGCTATTGTGTAAAGAAATAATGCAGTACCTACTGAGTGTTAAATATCAAATAATAATTCGAAGTGAATTAATTCCGACTTTCCGGCACTTGATCGCAGATATTGCTCAAAGCGATGTATCTAAATAATAATCCAATTCAATATATTGCGAACGAAAAAAACTTTAAGAATTCTTTGAGTCTAGCCGATGTTCAATTTGAATTAAGCGAAAAAAAATGTAAGCAATCAATCCAAGATTTGTTGGCAGTAATTTTGTGAAGCTGCTGAATGGTGTTGATGCGAGGATCCTATGGTTCAGCTAATTGGCTTATTGGATGAAAAAATCTGTTGCCGGTAAGAGAAGATGTCGGTAATTAAGCAGGGTGCATGGACAAGGAAGTGCAGTAGATTATAATATGACAATACTGGTAATGATGCAATTAAGGAGGCATTCCGCTCCGGTGAAGATGCTGGACGAAACTGCGTTCTTGACTGCAGGATGGTGATTTATCTCATTCTCGATATCAACAATAGATTGCGATGGTACTTATCTTAACAGGGAAGATTTATTTTAACATAAAATATCATCGGAAACTATTTATCAGAGATACAAGTCGGAAGAGAGAATGCAATATGTTGATCGTTGCGACAAAAAGTTGCATAAGCATAAATTCTTTCAACGAATTGATGAGAAAAAAAAGGTTTGGTTAGTATATAAACGATTATTGCATTTTTTTAAGTTCACTACACCAAATTGACACTAAGCATTTAATGTGCTATCTAGTACGAAAAAAATATTATTTAAGCAGGTAAATTAATATGAAAAAAGAAGTCTCACAGAAGTGAAGCTACTTATATGAGAAACGTGTATATAAGCCTTTTTATAGGATGACCAAGGGCTTAAGTCTTTTGTGTTTAATTGGTTTTATTTAATCAAATCGTATTTAATTAGAAATCAGTTGAATCAGGTTGTACTATGGTAAACTGTGACCCGTTTTGATAATTAATCATTTATTTATTTATGGGCGGCCTACGTATCCTAGTGGTAATGACACTGACAACCGAGAGTTCCGGGTTCGATTCCCGGTGAGATCACAATTTTGTGTGTGTGTTTTGTGATTTGTGTGTGTGTGTGTGTGATTTACTCAAACCTGGGTGTTCTGTGATTTGTTTCGTTTTTTCAATTCGGTCTCTTAGTCTGTTGAAGCGTAAAAAAAATATTAAAAAAGGTTATACGGAAGTACTGCCCGCGACCGTGAATTGCAGTTGTTTTAAAAACGATCATAACAAGATAACATAACTTTCCGCCTAGTTCATGTATATAAATCTGGCTTCCTGGGTCTCATTGTGGGAGAAAATTAATTACATTATAAACGTGACGTAGGCGGATACGTCTCGTCAAATCTGTTCCATCTCGATTGCAATAACTTGATCGGAATACATACAATGGCTACTTGTCATAATGAGCTCGGATGAGGCCGGCATCCTCGAGGGAACTCGAACCGAATGAAAGTAGAAGAAGTCATTCGAAGGTTTTGAATGACTTCCTCTACTTTCATTCGAGTCTCGTATCATATTGGACAGGCATTTATTCGAAATTCACGACTCCACTGGAAGAATGTGTGAATCATTTGCGAACCAATATTTTCACTACGAGGAAATCATCATCACTAGACAATCAAAAGGTCAAATGCCATAAGACATAACAGAAACTGCACTGGAATTTGGAACACACCAAAAAATAAAATCAAAGTGTTTCACTTAACCAAACGCAACAACATGCAATCAACATTTGACCCACTTCTTTTTTTGAAAAAAAAAAGCTTAAAAATTTGGCACAGATACGTATTCCGGAAGACAATTCAATTAACGTTCATTGATTTTACAAAATCAGTTTATTTATTAAAAAATATTAAACATAATTTCATTGTCTGTCCGTCCGTTTGTGAGTCCCCGTAATTTCGTGAAACGTCCGTAATTTCGTTAGAATTCATGGCTAAAAACGACCGGAGACGGGGTTTGAACTCCGGGCCAGTGAATCAGAACCGGCTGTTTCACGCATTTTGCCACGGCTGCCTCTCCATGGAGCGCCAAAAAGATGCTATAAATATATACGAGGGCTTAGCAAATACGCGAACCAATGTCCCATCATTTTTGACAGGTTAAAGCTAGTCTATAAATATGGATGTAGGAGGTTATCTCTGAAACTACTCATCCGATTTCAAAAATTATTTTACAAATATTTAGAATGGAATTTCAGGGTGGACATAGGCTATATAATATCCCGCTAAAATAAAAGGGCTTTTCGTGGTGACCTATTTTACAACTAAAGTCGATGAAAAAATGGTCGAGCGATGCGTTTTTTACGAACGCTGCCTTAACGGTAAGAGATATTTAAATATATCTTTCTATAGAGAAGTTGTATAACCCAAAAAGTTAGTGTATATTATAGATATCTCACAGAGACGAAACTGTATTAATTATGGGAAAGTAGGTATAGAAGTCATTTGGGTGTACACAGGACTTATGACCTGTCTTTTTATGGTTGGCTTAAGTGATCACTTTACATTTCGTCTACTACAATTTAATACAGTCTAATACAGTTTCGTCTCTGTGAGATATCTATAATATACACTAATTGATTAATAATGTCTCTGTGACATAAATCCAGCACTGTTCTGAAAGATTTGAACAAACTCAAAATATTCTGGACCCAAAAAGTTCTATAAAAATGTCTTCGATAATATACATATGTGTTAAGGTTAATCCACAAATTGATAACATACGACTAAAAGTTACTAAAAACCTACCCGCGTAACTGTAACACAACGAACAGTACGTAACAGATTTTCGTAGGATGCCTGCCGTTAAACGGACGCATTGTTCAAAGGACAAACACGGGTGTTGTACTTTGTTCAAAGAACAAACACGTGCTGTGTTAAAAGAACAAGAAAGGCACGCGTGGAAGCCTTCGCTGAGGCCGGGTAATTTACCGTCTTACCCACACGGAGTGCACAGCGCCGATAACTTTCCATCAAGTGTTTACCGCTAAGGTCACGGGGATCCTCACTAACTCACCGTAAACACTTCCCATTGTTCCGCGATGGCACCGCAGATACCATCGGAAGACGCCAAAGCAGCGGTGTGTGAATTCAATGAAGCCTCCGGAGAGCCTTCGCAGGTCGGGGCGCGGCATAATAATGCGATAATTATTATTTCATCAAGTCATGAGACGCAACACCGGTGAGCGGAAAAATCACGCGAGGCAACGTTGACCTTGGAGCCCACGCGCTCTGCACATGAGCGGATGTTTTATATCTTAATTAATTGAAAATAATTTTTAATTAAAACAATTAATGAAATACAACAGATACTGTTTTTTTATATATGGTCTGTCTATTTTTTATTTTATTTGATTTTTTTTAGGAAACATACAATACAATGTAATAAAAAATTACATAATATCGATTACGTTTCCTCGAAGCTGGTAAAAAAAACTAAGTAAATAAAATGTACAGGAATTCTGGGTTAGTCTTTCTGTACATTTACTTATTGGAATAACATGCCAGAATATTATTATGATTATAAAATATTTTCTAGTTTACTAAGCAGTTACGGCTGAGACTTAGATTATTATTTACATGTGAATATGGTGCGTAGTACCTTATTTAACGTTTACAAAAAAAAGAAAAATAATATAGAACAAATAGTTGTTTTATGCAAAAGAAAATTCAATTTGTGAAAAAAACTATTAATTGAATAATCAACATGTTTCGGGGCCATTGGTCCCTTCATCAGGATACAATGCATAATTAAAATAAAAATAGAAAGTATTCACTGAAAACAACAAATTAATATGTATAAGAAAGGAAAAATGTACAAAAAATATATAGCTTCTATATAAAGAGCAAAATGATTTTGTTGCGACATTATTAATGAAAATATACTTTGTTTTTAAATACATAAAATTTGTCAAATTTATATAGGTGGTGAAAAAAAAAAAAATTTTTTTTAATAAAATTACAACTTGTAGAAATGTTGATATGAGAATTAAGGATTAAAACAAATCATAGAAGTCTCACAGAGATAAAAGTATTGTGTTCTCAGAATATACCTACATGTAAAAATATTGTTAGCACTAAAATAGCAATAATTATCCTGAAATCGCTAATTACCTTTTGGAAACAAGCCTTTTTTTTATATTAATATGGGTTAAGAAATTTTATAAACAAATAACATAGGATTACAGTTAGATAAATTAGAGATTTTAGAAATTAGAAAAAGTGTTAGTAGCAAATTAAAAATTAGAATTAACGAAATAATTTACTTTTTAATTTGTTTTCACATTAATCATAATAAATTATTCAAATGCCTTATATTAATTTTTGTTTATGTAACTTTCTTTAGTTCAAATTAATTTTTTTAGTATACGTTGTATCCTGATGAACAGACTGCACCGAAATATGTTGATTATTTAATATTTAATAAATAGTGGTTTTATAAGCAAAGTGTTTTCATTTTATTTATTCAAATAATGTTACCACAGAGTATTTCGCCGTTATTGAAGAAAAAATAATGGTGTTCCACCATAAACTGCCACGACGATAAATGATCTGCACCATCTCAAGGGTGGTTGGCACTCGAAGAGCCAAATAGAGGCGGCGAACGCGCGACCTCTGACATTTATAAAGGGTACCCCGGCCAGGCTAAAGATCGCATACCGTTTCATTATATATCGCTTAGGAAACAATTTGCCACTAAGAAAACACCACACAAAAGTTGCACCGAGGCCAAAGTAAAATGGATTAAGTGAAATATTCCACGATGAATGTTTTATTCAATTCAACAACACCTACTCGCCAGATGAACGCAGCGATTTATATGAAATCAGAGCCATTGCAGTTTCGCGATTGTCTGGGAAAGGCGCGGCAAGAATTGAATTAACAAATGATGCAACAGTAAAATACAAATGATTCGAGCGTCTGTAACAATGCTAGCGATTGCATTATTGTTTATCAAAAATATTATTACAATAATATTTTGATCGGAATTTATTTTTCAACTAGTTACATTCGTCAAAAATGTAGAACTTGTCAGACATAATGATTTCGTTGTCTGTTCGTTCGACGAAAAACGAAATTAAATTAAACCCAAGACCAGCAAAAAAAAATCACGTCTGTAAAAAATCACCCAATTTCTTCCTAAATCTCAGGCTCCAAGGTTGGTGTAACCCCTTAATGCAATATTATAATCAAACATAATAACTTCGCTGTCTGTCCGTCTGTCTGTCCCTGTAACTTCGTGTAACGTCCATAATTTCGTTCAAATTCACGGCTAAGAAAATGAAATTAAAGAGTCGGAGATGGGGCTTGAACCCAAGACCAGTAAACCCGAACCGGCCGTTCGACGCACGTTGCTATCGCCGTCTCTCCGTGGTGCGTCAAAAAGATACAATACAAGACGCGAACCAATGCTCCGTCATTTTTAAAGGGTTAGAGCTAGAATTAAATAAAAAAAAATAACTAGCAGAATTGATAATAAGAGTAACAGAAAACATACAATGCAGAACACCAAGGCAAATGAGAATATCAAAAACCCCAGCGACATTTTTGCAAAGTTGTCGAATTGATTTGACGAATTGACCACTTAAAAATACCGCTACGCTATCAAGATGGAACCGAACGCCGCTACCAACAGCAGGAGAACACATCCGCAGATGAAATGATTTGGCAAAACAAAAATCCGATCAGCATCTCTGATGTAACCGAGTCCGCGCATTGTTATCGATCTAATTATCAAATTAAGATCGGAGTCGATAGCCCGCCGGATAATTAGCCCCTACAACATTATTATGGCAGGAGGAAAAAATGCAGAATGAAGACGGCAAGAAACCCCACAAAAAATCGGGAACAATGCGGATGTCCTGCGGAGAGTGTCGGAGGGGGCCAATCAGTTTATTGCTACAGTGGGATTAAAAGCTCTCCGAGGAGCCATGCTGTTTTATGATTGGATGTTATTAGATTTTAGCCGAATGGCTAAGGTGGACCAATGAAGGGGTGGTTGAAGATGTTGGTTAAAAGGTTAATCGTTGACAATTACCAAACAAGCAAATTAAAAAAAATTAAAGACACGCTCTTGTAATCATCTGGTTTGGGTCTTCTGGGGCATTGTTAGGTCCATTGCAGGTTCCATCATCGGGGCTAATGACCCCGCAATGAAATCCGAAACGTCGGCCAGAAAGGTCGAAATAACACGGCACACCAAAAGACCTAAACCAGAAGATTCTGAGTGGCCGTGAAAACCTAAGAACATTCGTAACGCTTTTGTGAGTTTGCTTCGGAAAAAAAAATTAATTACTGGAATTTTGGCGATCGGTGACAAAAATAGACTCATTTGACTATGTTTGTGTTCTTATTTATTTCTTTTCTATACTATATGAATTTTATATCAATATAGATTATATCTCTCAAACTATTAACCAAATCATGTTAGAAAAATATGAATATTGCATTGCCACAGAAACCACGCAAATGCCGAAATTTTTAGAGCTTTAGCTATGAGCTACCGGGAGCTGTTGATATTACGTTTCATAAAATTAATATTTTCGAAAGTCTGTGATTGTTTTAAATTTAGACATTTGTCTTCATTTTTACTTTCGCTAAAATTTTATTAAGATCATTGCACTGTACATAATAGATTTTTGAGATTTGTCTATTTCTGTATACTGTATTTCTTGTATTAAACTTGTGCTAAAATGAATTTGCATATTTTTTTAAATAAATTCTGCCCATATGTTTCGGTAAACTTTTCAAAAATAAATATTGCAAAATTTTAATATGTTGAGTGAAAAAACTCAAGTACTGTTCCAATCAACCTTTTTCTTTTCAATATTATTCTCGTAGCTTTTTGTCGTTGTGTATTCTTGTTGATGGTCAGAATAAGGGTGTAATTCCTAATATTTCAACACAGTACTTCTCACACACTTGTAATGAATTATCCGCTCTAATAGGTTTATGTTATCTGCTGCTACCTCTAGTAAGCCGTTTTCAGTATACTTTAAATATAAGAACCTCTCACCATACCAAATATTCCTATTTCTGTATTTTATCACATCCCAACATGCCCTAACTTTGAACATTTTTGTAAATCAACAACAAATTTTTTTGTTAATCTCAATCAATTGAAATATTTATAAATAACCATTGAAAAGGGTCAATGTCTCGCCAGACAATTGCTTAATCCAGTGAGAAGTCAGACGCCGAATCAATCGTCGGACAATCAATTCGAACCGATGATCATGTAACCAATCACAAACTGAGGTTCTCGGCTGATCGATGATAAATAAGATTCTTCAGAATGGATGCGTCTATGTTTGTACGCGGAGAAAAAATGTATCGCTGAAGGCGAATCCAAACAATGGAATTGGGACAGGATAAGTTGCGAGAAGCCATGACTTGCGCAATCCTTCACGAACCTAACAGCACAAGCGCTCGTCCAAATGGAAAATCACTTCTGTATGTTCGACTGGTGACTGAAGGTTCGAAGAGTCCGTTATCGGGTTCTAAAACCAGTTAAGTCATTTTCAAAACGATGGCGATGACGTGTATACGGGATGAAAATATCACTGCATAGGCCTGTTAAATATAACAGTTATCCACAACAGAAAAATATAGGTTCTCATGCAGGTATGCGCATGTCCTATTACTTCTATTACTTCGCATGTTCTATCCTTAATTACTTATTTTTAATGTTACACATGGATTCATTTTAAAGTTATAGATTTTGAAGGCTTTCTTCCAGCAATGGATAGAAAACTATTGACGATGATAAGTATTTTCATAATTCTACTGAATTAGGTACATTTTGGGCCATATAATGAGTCTATATTTATAAGTTTATTTCAGTAAAAACCAGATATAAAGCCTTTAAAAGTAGATAACAAAAATAAACAACAGATTCAGAAAGAAAGGAAATTAAAATGTAACAAAATATAAGGAAAAATAGATTAAGTGTGGATATGTATACAATAAGTAAATTGACGGTGCACAATTATCCTGCGCCCAAATGTCAGTATATCAATACTACTATGATATACTGACAATTATATATATATATATCAATACTACTACTACTACTAGTATATATCAATACTACTATGAAAGAAGAAATTAGACGACAAATTCACTATCGTTCATTACAGAATGTATACATTTTCATAATAATTGTAAACATGAACATGCAAGGTTTCATTTACGTGATAGTTTTATAAGTATGATATGATCTAGTACTACTACTAGAAAATAATTTTTCATTAAACGCTACAATTTTTACGAAAAGATAAAAAACATTATATTTTTGGAAAAAAAGAAAATTCGTTTAAAGATTTTTAAATCAAAAATTGTTGCAAGATTTTGGTGTCAAATAATGGTGTCAAATTTAGTAACTGATTATAAATGAATGGGCTTTACAGAAAAAATATTTTCTGGGGTCCACTATAGATTACTTTTCTCTGTATTCATTTATTGAAGTAAGCAATACTAAGTGCTCTAAGTACCTATATCTTATGTACATATTCATTATACAACGATTCCTTACAGTTAATACATTTTAATTAAAAACACCCATAAAAATTAAGCGCGTACTAAAAATATAAGATAATCCGAAGTGGTATCTCGCTTTATTTAATATAATGTCGGCAAAACTCCGGATTCATAAATTCCAAGAATTCCTTCGCAACAATTTAGCAGTGCATTTCCCGAAATCTTAAAAAAGTGTATTTAAAAACTCTCATTTCCACTCATTAATGTCACTGATGTAATCAGACAATCTGCAGACATATAATTCTCGGAAATTGTATAATCTCCAGAAATATCCTTCTGTGAGTCACGTGTTAAGAGGAAGTTAATAAAGTTCATTGACTCGGTGTTAACTTCCAACGATATATTTATTTTAAAAACCAAATTTATTAATTAATTAGACAGACATACATAAAAATCAAATCAACGAAAAAATATCTGCCTCGGTAGGAGACAAATGCTTTTTCATTAGATAAATTGTAGAAGTTTCACAGAGACGAAGCTATTTATATGAGAAACATACATGGAAGTCTTTTGTACGATGGCCCAGGGCTTACAACCTGTATGCGTTGGATTAATCTACACTATGCAGCGTTCACCAATTCCATCGTAAAAACATACGTACATCAAACTTTCGAAAGTTATATATATATGTTCCAAATAGGAATCATCCGTATTTCAAGGGGCTATACTAGTAACATCTATTGCCTCTTCTCATTCAAAAGACTTCCACATATGTTTCTCATATATATATATATATATAGATTCGTCACTGTGAGACTTCTATAAATATATCTTAATTAAATAATAATCCCGTGTGGATATTATTAGAAAACAATTATCCAGTAATTGTTTTCTAAGAACATACATATAAAAATATTGTTATGAATATTTTCGATGATTTGATTTTTCTGTAAGTCTTTCTAATTCATTAATAAATTTGTTTTTTAAAATTCACAGAACTTTGTTCTGAAATTGCAACATCACAATAAGAATGTGTTCCTCAAAATAATTGTCAATTTTCAGCATTTTTTTCAAAAGAAAAATTTACTAACCCGCGTGACCGACTTGTCAGTAGTTTTTTCTGTTAAAAAAGTAAATTTACTTCAAGGTATCTAACATAAGTTATTATAATTATATACATAATGAAATTGAAACAGAAAAATCAATTGCTTTAAAAATTAAAAAAACATTACCAAGATAAATACCTCACTAAATAAGTATAAATCTTTGTTATTTAACGAGTATTTTCTTTCAGGCCTTTCCTAATATTGTATTTTATAATAATGAATAACGTTTTTTTTACCAGTGGACATATATTGAACAAAATAAGTAAGATATCTGATAATTTGACTAACATACTTGACTAACTAATATAATAAACTAACAGTCATGCCGTTATCCCCGGAGGCAGGCAGAGAGGATGGAGTGGCGCACCCTTCTGTCCTTACAGACAATTCTAGAATTATCTGCGTAGTGGCTTCTAACAGGATTTCCAGTATCTGGTATACCGGATTGTGCCATGCTTTTTGCGGATGTTCTGGATTTCTGGTACCATCAACACTATCGTCATACATCTTTCGTGTCATTATATCCTCATCAATTCGTTTCACATGCTCATACTACCCAAGCGACCAAACAAATAAATATCTGACTTATCTTAAATTTTAAATTCTGGTCCATTTTTATGGAAGAGCGGTCGTCAGAACTCATGGAGATGACAGCCAAAACTATCAGGCATCATCATTGGTTGCAGACCTCACTATATTCACTCATCTTGATGGTGATCTTCCGCGGGGACAGGTTCATGGACTCTGTCTTGATCCACCAGCCTCTATATTGCGTCTGTAAGTCTTTCACATTGTGGAAGGCAGACATAACTTAAACTATTTCTATGAACTAGAGCTTTCTGTTCTGTAAGCTCTCCATGGGATTCGCAGCATACACCACCAGCTGCACATATATGATTGATTGCTTGTGTCAAAATGAATAAGCTATTGGTATTCCCAAAATATGTTGATTAGTGATATTCAGAATATTACAATTCTACGTGTACATAACATTTTATTTACATTATATTATCGACACAAAGGTTGGGATACCAGTTCTGACAACCTTAATCTAAATGGTGACCCAAGCACAATTCCCTTATTTTTCTTCTAGAACGATTTTAAAAACAAGTACCTAAATTTTTACCCACCGCTCTTCAACGAACTTGACTGCATAATTGCATTAAATGGATGCGCAACATTGTGCAACCGAGTTGATTTAATGTTATAAGGTTGGTAATTATTGCATTATAAATATGCCCTGGGCGCAAGAAAGTCGAAGGCATAAAAATAACTCGTTTTATAACTGCACACGATATCGAAAGAGTATTTCCACCTGTTCACGATGTGGCCGGTAGAAAGTAATCACCTTATAATATTTAAGTATTACGTGATAGCAAGAAGGTCGATGTCTTAGATGAGATTTAAAAATCGGATAAACTCACCACTTGGAGATTTTGAGGAGGATGGATTGCACACTTACCTGGAAAGAAAATAGAAGGATATTAATATTTTAATAATCAAAAATAATTTAAACAAATTAAAACCTTCGAAAATATGCACAGAAAAAATTTATCTACCGAAAAATAATTCAATCGGTAATTTCTTAAGCCCTCGCAGAAAAATTCTGACGTTATTAATTTTATTTGTATAAAATCTATAAATTTCTAATATTCGATATAAGTTACTTTTAGGAAAACTATCAGGCGGAAGTATAGAGAAAAAAGTCACTATTTCCATATTTATTAATATCAAGACAAAGATGTTCCATTGGCTCTGTTATACCCTGTAACAGTTAAACTTTTTTTTATCTGATAAAGGTTATTACAAAAAATCACATTTCAAATTAATATCTTAGCAATATAACCCCCCAAAAAGAGTTTTCGCCTGTGCTTTGGGGGGAATACACATTTTTATGATATAAAATATCAAAGTCCATCAGGTTATGTACAATAGCAACAAGCATAATTATAATTAATCTTTATTTATAAGCATTGCAAGTAAGCACAAATTACAAGTAATTATATTTTGATATCATTGAAAGATTTGGCAGATACTTCGTGGTGCAACATTATAATTTCAAATATGTTTTAATATACTTTGTAATACACACACAATATGAGTTATTAATTTACAACTATAGTTTCGAGAGGAGCAGTCCCTCTCATCATCAGGTATAGATAATAACTAACTTAAATACAAAATTTATCAATCTAATTGGGTAGGTCAGGGGGGTCAGGGGGGCGCGCGGCAGGGAAGGGTATTTTTTTCGCCGAACAGCTCTAGGAGTGGTGAACTGGACTGAAATGTGATATTATTTATTAATGTGTTTCCAGAATTTAAATTTTTTAGGATTTCAACGGTTTCCAAACTATTCATTATCCATCGTCTATGGGGAACCGAGTGGAGTAATTTTAATTTGTGACTATCGAAAGAATGATTGGTGTTAATTATATGATTGGCAAATTCGGAAAAATTGTTATTTTTTAAGCAGCGGCGATGTTCTTTTATGCGTGTATTTAAGTTTCTAGTGGTTTGGCCTATATACTTTTTGTCACAATCTCCGCAAGTTATTTCATATATCCCACTTTTTTCTAACATACCTATTTTTGTTTTTGAATTTAGAAGAATTTTACCAATATTATTGTTTGTGTAATAAGCTGGTCTAATATGAGTAGGGAAGCAATTTGTAATTTTATTAGAAATCGGACCATTATAAAGAATTTTTCGCCAAAGTGTATTATCGGTGGTTTTAATATTTTTGCCTGAGTATAAATATGTTTCGATAAGTTTATTATTAATTTTTGATTTCAACATTCTATCTATTAACGCGCAATTATATCCATTGTTAATAGCAATATGTTTAATTATATTTACTTCGTTGTCATAATCAATGGTGTTAAGGGGAATTTTAATTAATCTATTTAACATGGAATGGAAGCTGGCCATTTTATGCGCTGTCGGATGGGAAGACGATGCAGGAATAACGGTATCGGTATGTGTGGGTTTTCGGTAAATGTTAAATTCTAACTTATTATTATTAACTTTGATAGAGAGGTCCAAAAAATTTAAACTATTATCATCATTTTTTTTTTTTCGAGAGTGAATTTGATATTTTTGTGTTGTACATTAAGGTAAGCGAGAAAAGAATCTAGTTGTCTATCAGTGCCCGTGAAGATACAAAATATATCGTCCACGTATCTATACCAACTGAGGATACATGAATTAACGAGGGGATGATCTGAATTTAACAAGTCTGTTTCTAGTTTGTTTAAAAATATATCGGCTAGAATGGGAGATATATAGAGGGATTTTGTATTTAAGTTAGTTATTATCTATACCTGATGATGAGAGGGACTGCTCCTCTCGAAACTATAGTTGTAAATTAATAACTCATATTGTGTGTGTATTACAAAGTATATTAAAACATATTTGAAATTATATTTTGGTTCAATAAAAATGTATCGACAATTGATAGTAACTCAAATTTTTTTTAAAATTTATAAAACGAATTAAATTTTTATATTATTTGCATAATGCGTTGCTTTATTAGACAAATATTATTAAAAGGTTTTTAGTTTTTACTAGCAATAATGCAAAAAAGTTGAGTAATATATTGTAGATGATACCAGGAAGTCTACTATATATATACTCGTATACCACACCGACGTATAATCGTTGAAAAAACACGGTCATCTGAGAGGCCGATACGCCACCTTTAAATCTCAAAAGTTGAAGATATAAATTCGCTGATAACGTTGAAGATTCTGTCATGTATTTTCAACATCGTTGACGAGATGTGTGAATGTTTCAAGTAAAATAAAATATTAAAGTAACATGTGATAATGATCAAATTCACATGACACTATCTTCGATCTGGTGTACCTAAAAACTCGGCACAGCTGTGTTCAGTTAGAGTCTCGAGCATAACAGTGTTTCCAACCACCATCCCGGCAATGAATGGATTTGTTCGGTCACAATAGAGATTTCGGTCGATTGACTTAATGAGCAATCACAGCATCTTCATGTACCAGCCGTGTGCCTATTATAACAGGAATGATTAGATCTTGTGACGTCACACATAACTGTAGCGGTTTACCCATAACTAATAACACATTCGATAGCCAGATTTACAGTACTGAAGCGGTTGTTGGGCAAGAGTCAATGACAGGGTTATCAAAGGATCTAATAGAAGGATCTAATACAGCGGAATGCATTCATTTTTCTCTGCTCCTGTACTGATAACGGTGACTTTGAAGCCGAGTTCAAATGACAAATAAAATGCGACGTAACAATTGATGACAATTTAGAAAAACTAATTCAATGGACGATGTGCTTCCGTTCCAGTTTTAAACTATAAATATTTGGATGACGGTAAAAAAAAATGTACAATGAATTTGATTTCACAGAAGCGGTGAAAATAACCCCATCACTAGGATTTGCAGGTTGCATATCCACCTGTGTCATCGGGATATGAATGGGATGGATGTATATATTTTTTCTATTTTATTACAACTCCTTTTCTTATATTATATAATTCGATACAACCAAGTAAATTATTAAATTGGTAATTATAATGCCCCAGAATGGGTTTTATAAGCTAATGTACATATAACTTACACAATACACTTTATTTATGTACAACTTCCATTAGCCGCTCCTAGGGTATTCACAAACTTCTCGCTTTTGCATACAGACCGCAACTTGTTTTTATGTGTACCTGCCGTATGATATTATTTTCTTCAATTATTTAATATTTTTTCGTCATTGGCAACGCCATTTTATCGTCTGTTTTATGTAATTTTATTTTTATTACCCTTATTTTTCTAATGTGCATTTCTTTATGTTATAAGTGTACGCTGCCGACAAATGGAGAGTTGATATAATAATTTTTTTCTTGCATTTAATGTATATCAAAGTCTCTGCATGTCTCAAAAAAAATAATTTCGTACGACCGAGAACGCTTCTGCCGTCTAAAACAGATGCTCGCCGTGGTACGAGACGAGCATTAATACAGGCGTGAAATTTACCATCTCCGTTCACGTTACGCATCATTAAAAAGCGCTCAATCACACAATTTCGTAATCGGAAGTTTTTACAATTGAAACCAGTGTTTGCACAATACTTCGGAGGGCTTCTGGTCCATTCCACGCAGCCGCCACCGGCCCATCAAAACACACACACGGCAAATTATACCTGGGATGACTGATGTAATTGGCAGCGTCATTGCGGTGTCGGTGGACTGGTCGTCCGTTTGTAATGTAACGGATGGCGAGATTGGAATGATTAATTGGAAAAGATTGGGATCTTGGGAAATGCTCGAAAGGTCCGTGTGATGAATACCTTACAAATACTCGACTTAAGAAGTCATTACAGATATCAAAAGCATAGACGAGACGTCAGAAGGCGCCCGATGATTTCGATTGATGACCTCTTTCAAATGTACTTAATTAACGTGAGTGGTGAGTAAATCTATTTATTTCTGTTTCATTCCATTTGAAGTCGCTCGTACGTAATCACTGTTAAACAAATTATAAGGATTAATTATGATTTATTTAATACTCGTGTCGGTTAAACCGGAATCGTTATTTAGGGTCGACGAACTTAGCAAATAATTAAGCAAATAAACTGTAAAATAAAAAAAAACAATGTATTTTAATAAACAAATTATAAGGATTAATAATGATTTATTTAATACTCGCGTCGGTATAGCCGGAAGCGTTATGTAGGGTCGACGAACTTAGCAAATAATTAAGCAAATAAACTGTAAAATAAAATAAAAAAATATTTTAATAAAATATAATACTTCTTTAATTGTGTTTTGAACCAAATTATTAATTCGTGAAAACTAACAAACTTTGTATATCAGTGTGGTTTAAACAAAGTTGGTTAGTTTTCTCAAATTAATAATGGATCAAGTCTCTTGTGTGTAAACATGGTTTACGTGAAAATTGCAGTTAATAGATATATTAAGCATGGTTTTGCTTATTACTCGTTAAAAATGTCACCAGGGTAAAATAAACCTCAATAAATATAAGTAATATATTAAATATAAAAATTAAAAACAAAATGTTTTTTATGAGAGTTCAATATTTTATTAGTCTCTTACAGGACGATCGTTTCGGCTGTTTAGGCCATTATCAACTGATAAACATAGCTATTATTCTTGAGTTTATATACAAATATTTTGGAAAAACCTTAATAATAATACAGAGGATACAGTTAATAGCTTTACAAATACATAAAATAGTTGGGTGTTTACCTTTTTAAATTATTAAGATATGGGCAATTGAACATTATAAGGATGGATTTCAGGTAGTAAAGGTATTCTCAAAATTGCTGATTACGGGAATACCAGGTCAATACAACAAGTTCAGGTGACATTTTCATTATAATTTATATCAGTGAAAGCAAGAGATAAATTATAAAATATAAGCGATTATTTAAGGCTATATTTTTTAAAAACGTAGATACCTCAAAAACAATTTTTTATGTAGTATTAAATATATTTAGAAGGGGAGAATAATAAATATTAAGCTGTTCGTTAATCAAATTATTCTTTAAATTTTTATTTATTTCCAGCTGTTCCAAAATATTTAGTTTAAATCCTTTGTCACTACTTCAGGTACGATAGAATTTTTTGTTTACTACTTCAGGTACGATAGAATATAATGTTTAATTGCCCATATCTTAATAATTTAAAAAGGTAAACACCTAACTATTTTATGTATTTGTAAAGCTATTAACTGTATCCTCTGTATTATTATTAAGGTTTTTCCAAAATATTTGTATATAAACTCAAGAATAATAGCTATGTTTATCAGTTGATAATTGCCTAAACAGCCGAAACGATCGTCGTGTAAGAGACTAATAAAATATTGAACTCTCATAAAAAACATTGTGTTTTTAATTTTTATATTTAAAATAATGGAGTTCTCTGCAAAAAATAACGTCAGTGTTCAAAAAATTAAAACATAAGTAATATATAAAAATACAGTGTGATATTTTTGATATGATCAATAAATTTGACGAAAAACATAAACTGTCTCACCTCAACGTTTTGTTGCTAAGTTTAAATATAATTTATATTTTACGAGAGTAATAGAATCTCTCATCGACAAGTGAAGTTATGACTTGAAAGGAAAATATAAAATTATATTTAAACTCACGTTGAGGTAACATAATTTATGTTTTTCATCAATTTTAATAAACATCATGAATAATGTGTACAACGTTAACGCCAAGTCCATCAATAATACAAGTCTCTTGTCCATTAATTGAAAAATATGATACTGCAATGCCGCTAAACTTTACTAGGTGATTATTTAAACGAATAATAATATTTCTGACACAAATAGGTCTATTTATCTATGATTAGTTTTAAATACAACTGTACAGATAATAGAGATAATATGAAAAATATAACTCAATGAATTCAATTTAAAAATATTATAGAATAATATACATATACCGTATATTTGACGATTATTGTATATGTCGTGAATCTAGATCATGATAAAATAATATCTCGTAAACCACTTAATACAGATTTTTAGGGGAGGCAAAAACTGCATAAAACCTAGATTCAATAAATAGAATACGAGGAATTGCTATAATGGAATAATAGATACAAATCATTGTTTTTAAAATACAAGCTTTTGCCAGATTAGGCACATATCCACACACTTAAAAGATAAATAAATACACAAAAAAAAAACTTGATTTTGACAAAAGTGTGGTATGCGAGGTATTATTTTATCATGAGCGATATGTAAAAATATATTACATATAAATCGAAATGTATTTTCTAATCTCGTCAAAAATCTTCCTGCGTTTTGAATACGATATCACGCATCTTTGATCGCGCATCCCGTTATAATATTTATTGGAAATAAGACGGATTGAAATATCCCGGAACAGAATCCCGATCCAACGAAAATAAGTGAAATGATTGCAACTTTCAGACCAAGATGAGAAGTCGAGAGGGAAATCGAATTGTAACAATATCTAACCTATGATGTACGAGGATGAGAATGCAGATAGCCACTATTATTAGACGTTGCGTAGTATTAAATTTCATGTAATACAAATGTATTCCATATATAGTGCGGTTTTAATCCGAGTTGAGTGTCGAGACCAAACAAACTTCTTAAATCAGTGTACAGGCCTAATTCAATATACAAACAGTCATTAAACATGAATTCTCACAAAGATTGAGTGATATCAGACTGCCAAAATGGAGTAACTTAGGGAGTTACAGGAGTGACAATAATGAATCGAGTGAGAAATACAGCGATAATACAGCGACCCTAGAGTCGCTTCTTTTATATAAAGAAAGATCTCATCTTACGTCTTACGAATGCCAAAATAACAATAACTACGATGTACTCCTTGGCAATTCCAGAGAAAAGGTGAGTTGTGAATCGCCTCAGACTAAATCGTGACCGGAGTAGCGCAATATAGGGAAAAGCGCTTCACTTCTTCGCTAATACGGCGCTTTGGGAGTTTTAATGAATAATTATCGTTTTAGGTGTCACTCTTACGGCGCATTGTTAACGCTGCGGCGCACGTCATGTGACAGAATTAGGGCCGGTCTTATAAACGTCCGTTAGTTAAATTTCAGACCAAATAAACTGAAATTTGATACAAACGTCACTTTTTTCGTCTTATAACAATCCGTTAATCAAATTTTAGTAAAATTTTACCGACGGCCGATACCGACAATCGAACCACCAGTTTACCGTCCGTTAGTTGAAACTGACAGAAATATTACAGATTGACGTATTATTTTTTAAGGTTAGGTCCGCTGTCAATTTGTGTTTAATGCTGTTTGTTTAATATGTACATATATACCGTGCTGACTGTTGCTACATTTTCAAGGAAAAATGTTTTCACATAACGATGTCGAGCTATTATTGTATTCAAGTTCGTCGAATAAAGAACAAACTCGACGACAAAGAGTGTTCAATATACGAGTGGATTATTTTAATATTTTAGATGACGCAGATTTTATCTACCGTTTTCGCTTGTCGAAAAGGTCTGCTCAAGAGCTTCTATGAGCTTCTAGAAGATATTGGGAACAATGTAAAAAGGCGCACCCGTATGAATCTGACATTATCACCAACTACAAAATTGCTTGTTGCCTCGAGATTCTATGCTCTTGGATCAATATTATTAGCTGCTCAGACTTAGTTGGGGTGTTAAAGGCTACTTACCAGTGTAGTGTTGTGGGAAGTATTCCAAAAATCTGGTGCGAGCGAGAAATTTTATATAGAAAAGAGATATAATTCGCCTTTGACAGCTCTAAAATCATAGACAAGAGCAGTACGATATTGCGATATTTACGGACGGTAAAAATGTTTTATAAGACGAGCGTCGGTAACATTTATAAACGAACGGCCATCCGTTAGTAAATTGTCGATTGACTAACGGAAATTTGGTCTTTCGTTTATAAGACCGGCCCTTAGAGATAAACCTATATAAACGATGATTTTATGATATCTCGATCATTTACATACAGAATTCGAACATCTCGTATAACAGTAGCATTTATTTATTCGTTTTACTGTGTGTACAATGGGTTTTTACATTTAATTTTACATTTTCAAAAAATAATTATTTCGCCGAGTTCTAATAATAATTTGAGTCATCACTCACTCAAAAATTATAAAAATTGAGAGTTAGTCATTATTCTTTTGTGTCGAAACGTCCCTTTTCAGGGACTGGGGGAGAAGTTATCAAAAAAACTATTGAGCTAATTTAGTTCAAATTTTGCAAACGTATTACTTAAGAGTATTATTATCTACCATGCAGCAATTTTTTAGGATAAAAGCCGCCGTCCGCAAATTTTGAATTTAAAAAACTAAAAAAAAGAAAATTATTTTGTATATGATACTTCATACAAACAACACAATTGAACAATAAATATTACTTTTTCATTTCACTCAAACCCTGGTGACATGATCATCTCCACCGCGCATCACGGAGAAAATCCTTTGCGGAAGAGTACATAAATCCACCATTTCGAAATGTTCGAAATAATTTGTTAATGAAAAATATTAACTAATGTATGCCGCAGACAACGATTATAAAAAAGATGCAATAATAATGTGAAAAAAATTAATTAAAATGTATTTTTTGATCTCTCAAGGCTTTTAACTTTTTTTTTTGCATTTTATTTTTAATTTTTTTAATGAATGTATAACATTGCAAGAACATTGTGTCAAAATTTCAAGTCAGTCGGAGCAAAATTGACGAAATTGTGAACATTTGAGCGATACTCAGACTCATTTTCTATACCTGCTCGGGCAGCTAAGAGACGCGCTCACCTGAGGACCTACGGACGTCCTATTGTATTGGAAGAGTTTTGCGTAGACAAGGACAAAAAGATGCTGATAATGAAAGCTCTTTGCTGTGTGAACATGGCATCGACGATTATGTGTAAGTATAAAATAAGTGTTGAGTTTTATTTTGAAATTTACAGTGTGCAAAACATTAAAGCGTTTCCCCACATCTCACGTTTTCAAAGTCGGTGTCCATCATAACTTCAAAACGACTGCACCGATCCTTTAGAAATTTTAAACACTATTTCTGTACATAATTTACTAGGTAACGCTGGAGACTTTTTTCAAATATGTTATTAATTTATATTTTTTAATAACAAATTAGTTGATATTTTTCGCAAAAAATCGCGTTTTTCCATTCAAAGTGTTCCAAAAAATTTTAAAATTGAAATTTCAAAAAACCCTCCCAGCGTTACCTGGAAAAACCTATTATCTAACGAATGAACTTTGATTTTTTGATTTCAGATGATCTAGCACCAAGTTATGATGGACACCGTAATTCTACTTTTTTCCGAGACACGTCCGAATAATTGCTGCCATTGCCGTATTTTTTAATATTTCTTCTTGAAAATTTTACAAAATATTCTTCAAATGTCATACTTTAATGTGTTATTGGTTTTAATAAAGGGATTTTAACTGTGTCGTCACAAAAAAATCACAAAAACATGCCTTTTTTTGTAAGAATTAACCTTACCCCCCCCTTAAGGCTGTTACGCATTTAATAAATAATAATTATATAAACATACCTATGTATATACCCTGGCAAGTAAAAAAAGACTGTTGTACCGAAAGCAATAAAACTTTGCCATCAACAATAAAGTAAAATATAAAAAAATATATTTTCGGCAGTAAGAAATAATCTTCCCAATTTATGAATAAAATGGCGTGACCAGAAATGTAGATAATATGCTCATTGTTGTACCAAATGATATGCCCCTTTAAATTGAATCGCTGGGCAACGGCGTCAGTTTGAAATCAATTTAAATTATACAAAAGCGAATCGTTTTCAATCGCACTTTGAAACGAATTAGTTTTACAACGAAGCGGAAACGTGCCGTGGCAATGCCGAAATAACTACAACTTTGTGTAATAATGATAATAAAAAAAGAAAATAAAAATATGTAACTCAGATTCGCGGAACGCAGACCGTTGTCTTCTCAACCCTCGCAAGGTCGGTTCAGGATCGTCGACAGTTATCGAGTGACGTCGAGTAGTCTCCTCGCGGGGAAACAGTCGTAAAGCAATAAACTGCAAAACACACCGATTGATCATAATGCTCGATTATTTTGTCAAAAATGAATAGCTATTTTAATTAATGATGGACTAGGTCCTACCTTATATTTATATCTATTTCTAAGCGATTTTATATAAATTTGTTTTAAAATACAATTCATGAAACTAGTGGGGTATAAAAGCAAAGGCAGCAATAAAAAAACTAATAACCAAATTAATTAATCAATTAGAAAGACATACAGAAAAATCTAATTCACGAAAAAATATTAGGTTACTACTGGGATTCGAACCCAGGTCACCTCCTTTCCGGGGCCGGTGCTCTGACCACTAAGCTAAGGCAACCCTCTATGTTTCCGTGAATATATCGACCTTATATGTAGTTCTTATTTTTATTAATTGATTAATTTTTATTTTTGTCCATAGAGCAATCCACTTTTTTGATACAGTAGTTCAAATTACTTTGCAATGCCACCGCTAGATGGATGCCAGAATTAATTGAATAATTCATTTTATTTGGACATACATTTATACAACAGACATTATATATATTCAAGAACACATTCATATTTGTGAAGTTGTAATTTTTCAGAACAAAGTTCTGTGAAATTTTAATACTAAATTAATTAATCAATTAGAAAGACATACAGAAAAATCTAATTCACGAAAAAATATTAGGTTACTACTGGGATTCGAACCCAGGTCACCTCCTTTCCGGGGCCGGTGCTCTGACCACTAAGCTATATATAGGGTTCGAATCCCAGTAGTAACCTAATATTTTTTCGTGAATTAGATTTTTCTGTATGTCTTTCTAATTGATTAATTAATTTGGTTATTAAATATTTCACAGAACTTTGTTCTGAAAAATTACAACTTCAGAAATATGAATGTGTTCTTGAATATAAAAAAACTATTTTAAATGCAGTCACTGAGGATTACTAATATAAAATGTACTGAATTCTAGATTATATGCAGCTATCCCTTCAAAAATCGTGTTTCCTTTGAATTTATAATTCAATACTTTAATAGATCTGAGGAACGTATGTCGCGACGCCAGAAAGAGACTGCATGACAGAGAGAGAGAATGTATAAAAAGGCGCGTGAATGTCGAGTCGAGCCTCTTTTACTGCCATTGTTATCGAGACCGCATCTTACTGTATAAACGATTGTCTAAACCATTATTGTAACCGAATAAATACTTACGAGAAAAAAGTCTTTACTTGGAGCAACCTCATCCCGAAATAAGATTATTACAAATACATTGCATATAAGTAAACCTCGATGACAGAATTTTTTGTTTTTTGATATTGCTGCCTTTGCTTTTGTAACCTGCATACGTCCTAAAAATTTGTAATTTCACAAATAAAAATCATTCTTCGTAAATTTCAGTATAACCGATATATCCATTTAAATAATTGGTTAATTACAAAACACTATCCTCAAAAAATTTCTTAAATACTTAATGTAAAAAATAATTAATAAATAAAAATTCTAAAAAGGTTCAACAAAGTTGGACTTTGTGCTTTAATAAAAAGACTAACTAAATAGTTTGCAAAACAAGACTCGAACCCTTTGGTATCTTAGCTACTACACGTACAAGCATATCAATTTTTTTTCAGTTATTTACTATTTAATTTTACATGTATTTTTCTTAACTACTAAAACTATAAAGACTCATAAATTTAATCGCTGTACCTCTCTAAATTATTATTTTTTTGTGCAGATATATTCACTACGTAATTATATATTCTGTGGTGTTTGTTCACTTGATTTCTTTTTTAGTTGTTTAATCTCAGCTGTTAAAACACGTTTCTTTTTCCCACTATTTATTGTTTTTGACCGTACCGGTTGCAGCTAATCGTGGCCATCTTCAGACTGGTACATTATGACTTATTTTTTACAAAACTTCAAATTATCATTAGTTTCAATACAAGTTAAATAAAATGATAAAAACCCTGCAGAAATTCCAATTGGAAATGGAAGGTTTTTATTATTTTATTTGACTTGTACTAAAGGAAATGAATTTTTCATATTCGACATAAGTTACAGTAATGATAGACAAAAGTTTTACAAAAAAGACGTTAGAAATAATAAAAAAATAAATGCAAAATTAGATGTCGCATTTCTTTGTATAATTTTAAAAAGTTGGTGATGATTCGATTTCAATGGATATTTTCCCCTTTATTAATTATTTCTTTCATTTCTTTCAGAAAGCAGAGCGCGCGTCACCAGCCATGAAAACGTGGGTGGTATTCTTCTCCCTGTGGTGCGTCACCCTCGCGCCACAGGCCAGCGCCGCGGCCCAGCGGTCGGAGGGCGTCCAGGTGGTCAGCAAGGCCCCGACGGAGCCCTCGAGCGGCGGCACGGAGTCGGTGGCCTCCTCGTACAAGAACCCCAACAGCCCGCCCGCGCAGCCCATCACGGGGGCGCAGGGGCTGCTCGGGGAGGCGGGGCTGCTGGAGCCCTCGGGGGCGCAGTCCCTGTCCGGGCCGTCCGGCCCCTCGGGGATCTCGGCGCCCTCGGCCCCGGCCAACTCCATTGACGAGTGCGACCCTGAGATGATCGGATTTGAGCTGGTCACAGGGTATGTATATTTTTAATTTTTTCACTTGTATATACAGTTATGTCTGGAGAAGTAAGAAGAAAAACCTCTATAGTACTTTTTAATAATTAGAATGATTAAAAATGAACAAAACATCAAAATTATTATTATAAATGTTCTGGTATCCGTAGCGCTCTCTTAAATTCCATAGATCCATTGATTTCAATAATAATATTAACAGATTTTAGCAATTTTGGCTTGTTTGAGAATATTTAGCATACGAAAAATCGTCAAATGTCTCATCCTCTCAACGGTTATTTTGTCATGAAAAAAAGGATTAATTTACATTATTATTTCTTTCTTGTAAATATTCTTGTTAATTTTATTTATTTATGCTATTGGTCTTTCCAACAAGTTAGAAATAATCATACCGCGTCTGTGTAGGTTATATGTTAACTCGTATAAAATGTTACAAACTTTATAACTAACGTACCATCATGCAGTTTCACTGAAAGGATACACAGAGAGAATGTAATATTAGAACTTTCCGTCTAAATACCAATTTTTTACACGTTTTGTCCACTAAAATGTGTAGATTAGGCCTTTTACGTAGTATATGAACACATTTATCTTGGAAAATCTAAAAAAAAAAATTACTAGCCCTAAACCAGTGAAAAATTATGAGACATAATAATTGCAGAATTTTGAAGCTGAACATTCATGAATACAAAACCGTTTGTTTTTAAAATGTCAGACTGTATAATTTGGTGGGGCGACCCTTGCGTGTTGCCTGAGCCGCGCGCTAATTACGTGTCACACTTGGGCGCCTGCGCATCGTCAATGTTTTTGTTGAATAACATACAGATTAGAAAATAGGATAGTTGATTTGTCAATAATCTACCATTTAACTGTTCTAAAACGAATACAGTGTTTTACCAAGGAACAAAAGAGTGAGCGCGATTATATTGTGTAAGAAGTTACATAAATTTTGCACGTCACTGTATTTACATCACAGAATAATGAAAACGATCACGATATTATGTAAATCTCTTGACAGAAGACTGATATAATAGTTTATATCCAGGCGTTAGAGTATCTGATAACTGTCGAACAATTTAACTAAGAAGTTAACAACACTTTCGTCGACTTTCCTACCACCTGCTCGGAATTTGCATCGACGCTATTACGCGTGTGGAAGACTTGATGAATTCCTCGAGCGATTTGCATACCTGCTGGAAGATGCTGTCGCGACTACTGCGAGAGCGAATCATAATGGAAATTGACAATGCATAATGAAGCGGAAAATGAAAGACGTCGGTGAAAAGTTACGACTTGAGATTGTATCCATCATCAGCGTGTGAAGGTTTAATTATCTCAAGAACTCTCGTGGTTACGTGTAAACTTTGCGAAAAAGCGTGTATTTTGTGTATAGTTAGTTAACTGGGAAGGAAAGGGGACAGGAAATAATTTTTATTACATTAATTTATTAAATTTTCTTATCGTTATAATAATAATTTTCGAAGAATTGTTCGTCTGAAAGTAGGTTTTCACTTTCGATGACATAATTAAATAACGATGGATGAAATTGATGGATTTGGCGCTAACGCTGTAGAGATTATTAAATTAGGTGGAAAACATTAAAATTTCATGCGGCGATTGCGATCGTAAATAAACCGATCAAACCTCTAGAAATATCAAAATAATCTATATATCTTCTCTCAATATTCCTATTACAACTTCAGCTATTTTACTCCCTTTCTTTTAACTCGTGGCGTCTGATTGCTTGCTGTGTGACGAAAAAACTTTGGATCGATTTTTAACCCTTTTTCCGTGATCCAATCGAGCTGAAACTTTGCAAGCAGACTCGTGGCGACGATCAAGAAGATATATCACATTTTCGTTAATTTTTTTTACTAATTCTAGAATAATTTTGGATTTTTCAAATTTTTAATGGTTTTTTACTCCGACGCATCTGGTAGACACGAAACCCGAAAATGAGAAAGGGAGTATTGTAAAAACTTAGTTTTTGTGGGATAGTTTTTTATATTATATTATTAATTAATTATTTGTATTTGAAACTAATAAAGGTAAATTTGAAAATAGTCAGTTTAATACTTCATTTGTCGATGTCGTGATCTGTCGTTATCATTTATATTTCGTATTTAATTAAGTGGTTTATACAAAGTTATTTAACTTTAACTAATAAAATAATAACAGTTCTATTAGTTTCCTGTACCCTTTTCCGTATATTTGGTACTGTTGGTATAAACTATACGGAAAAAAGATAAGACATAGGAAAATGACATTAAAAGTAATTTTAAGTTTACAATAAATTTGATAAAAATTCACAAACACAATGTATTTTCTATAGATTAAAAATAAATGCGTTAATTTACTAAACTTTAAAATTGAACTGCGTCCGCGAGAGAACCGGCATGATCATCCAGTATTGGAGGATGGCCCTAAAAGCCTCAACAAACGTAAGAAGATGTATGAATGTAGCCGAAGCAAAAGTGGTGTGCCGAGATAGGAGAATAGAGCATTCTATCTTCTCTGCCTACTCCTGCGGAGAAACAGCGTGATGGTTATAAAGGTAAAATTTATTTAAAATCGTTGCATAAAATTATATTTTGTGTAGGTTCGAGGGTAACACTTTTTTAAAATAAATAAAGTAGGTATGTACCTACTGAATTCACAAATAGGTTCACTAAGAACTACCAGGATGAAGACTTCAATTGAATTCAATTCAATGAAAAGTGTCAAACTCATTCGTCGCATTTCTTAGCAGATAACTCTAGTGCAACATATATTACACGCGAGCTACGGCATTTCAACATAAAAAAAAACATAGTTGTATTTTTTGTATTGCACTGGAAAATTATGGTGTACATGGGGAAGCAATATTTAACGCGATTTTTTTTTACTAATTCCATTCGCATCCGCTCACAAATGCCGTACATATCCGCTAGCTAGTGCGGCGACAGAGTCCGCGGCCAGCGGCCCTAATAGCCGCCTAGTCGACTTATTCTGAATATATTATGACAAAATATAATCGGCAGGAAGGTCAAGACGACTAATCAGATAAAAGGCTTACAGAGGGATATTAATTATTATAATCAGGCACATCCTCTTCTCAGCGGCTCGGAAACGTGTTTATATTTTTAACGAAACAGATAGATTAATGAGCCTAATAGATTGATCATCAAAGACGCATTAAAATACACGTAATGTGAAAATGGACTCCCAGAGAATGGACAGATCCCAGAGAATACCAGAAGACGGACTCCCAGAGTTCTGAAGTGGAGACCTTGGCAAAATAAAAGAGGCGTCGGAAGACCTCAAAAGAGATGAGATGACGACATAACCGCTGTAGGGGGAAAGAAATGGCTACAATTAACAAATAATAAGGGAGGATGGAAGAGCATGGAAGAGGCCTATATCCAGCACAGGAGAGATAAAGGCTGAAGAAGAAGAATGTCAAAATAGAACAGACACAGGCAAAGCCACAGCGATTGAGGTAATAGATTTAAAAATTACATTAAAACCCTGCAATAAATAATGCAAAAGAAGAGATAAATTGAAGAAGTCCTATAGACACGAAGCAATTTATTTGTATTAAAAAAAAATTCAGGCATATTCTAGTATATACGTTATATAAATCGGAAGAATATCATATATACCTAAGAATATTGCTTAATATTCCACATCAAAAATATAGATGTATCGTTACCAGCAGTGAAATCTACTTATACACTATATCATGGAAAGGAACATATATGTTTCAAGGATAGTCCATTAAATAAACAATACGAAAGAAATTGATTTAGAACATATAAATAACTTTCAAAAAATTGATTATGTGGACGTTTTTATGGTGGGATTGGTGAATATTGCAGTGTGTAAATTGATCACTTAAGCCAGGTCGTGGAGGTCATAAGTCCGGGGCCACCCTATTAAATAATTACATGTACGTTTCTTAGAACATGCATATAAAAAATATTTTAAAATCTTTTATTTTATTTTATTCTATATTTTACGGAGCATATAAAATTTAAAGACAATGGAGTAAAAAGAAAATATGTTAAAATAGGAAAATGGTAAAATCCAAAAAATGAATGATGTAAGACTCTTCAATCATTCCATTCATCAATAGAAAATAATTGTGTTGGGGAGGAGATAGTTCATAAATCATCAGTTGTCCGTAAAACGATGAGGTGATCCGTAAAAAGGTTTTAAAAGTGTTTAATTTACTATATATAGTTTTTCTGTGTTATAATATTTATTTGTGATGTTTTCTTATACCAGCACGCATTTGTTGCCTAGGGACTTGCTATTTTTTCTTTAATTTTTATAATATTTGTAATTACTATGTTGCTACGCGTTTAAAATATTCATATAAATAAAATAAAATATATGATAAATGTTAAATGCGCGTATATAACAATGCAATAATGAATAAAATACAAAATTAATATAGCATAAGTAAAGTAAGAAAATACACATAAGAAAATTGAAGTGTTCAGAAACATAAAATAAATACAAAAATAACAAGCGAACCATGATAATACATAAGATAAATTGTAATATCTAGAATGAAGTGCACATCATAAAAAAAATCATGAATTAAATCCATACTATAAAGAGGTAAAGTTTGTATGTTTGGATTGTAGGAAATATATCAGAAGGGATACACCGAAAGGATATACAAACAGAAATGTAAATAAAAGAAAAAATATTAAAGTATCTACAAATATTAATTTTAAGCATGAAATCTTAAATATAACTCTTGCAATATAAAGCCCATAGCTTTCAAGGTCAACGATATCGAAACATGTAACACGAGTCATTTGCAATGCATGTTTACAGAGTAGCGCGAACTTGACATATGTATGTTAAGCATGGATTACACGCTTGAACGGATATCAAGAAAGTGCAAAGTGATCTTGTGTCATTGAGAATACATCCAGATTAGCGTTGAAACGTGTTAACGTTAGAGTACAAAGTAGAATACATTACACAGCTGGCAAGATCATGTATCAAATCTAGGGAGACTTAAAATTGAGCAAGATCTATTATATTTCTCTTGTATCTTGAGTTTTTTGAAGTTTGCACCCATCAGAGAGAAGAGAGGAGAAGCCAGGTTGACGCGGTAAGAACATGTAATGACTAGATAATCATGAGAAAGACAATGAAAAAGACTCCAAACAACCTGGTTACAAAATACATCTAACAAACTACACACATTGTGCTTCATACGGTGAGTTGTTATGCCACACATGTTTGTCACGACTATAGTTTCGGCAGAGAAGAGGGACCCACCACACACCCAAGGCCGTTCCATGAGTAATAGCTCCCATATCGGCCCTACATTTTCGCCACACATGTTCATTTTTTTAATGCTCCCGTACTCACCGCCCCGCTGACGCTCATGGGAATGCGAGCAAGAGGAGAGGCATCCACACAAAACCTCTTCTCTGACTCCAAGGAACAGGGACAAATGACAATTGGAACATACTTATTATGCAAGTGGGAATTAAAAGTTGCATATATACCAGAAGTGCTACAGTTTAAGTATAAAATATGAATATGAAAGTGTTCAAAAGAGATATACAACCGGATACAAAGTAAAACAAAACGCGACACTCCATATATGAGACAATGTTAAATAAAAATATAAGAACGTTCTAAGGTTTTTACGGCCACTCAGAATCTTCTGGTTTGTGTCTTCTGGGGTATTATGCCGTGTTTATAAGACCTTTCGAGCCGACGTTTCAGATCCTCTGATGTGTTAACATATCAGCTCTGATGATGGACCCTGCAACGGGATCCGAAACGTCGGCCCGAAAGGTTGTAAAAACACGGCATAATACTCCAGAAGACACCACCAGAAAAAACAAAAATATAGTTTCGTTAGCTGTAATCTTTCTCAGGATTGTGTTGATAACATGTACTTCATGTATTGATAATAATATTTTGGTAACACCAACCAGTTTCGGTTAAAAAAATATGGGCGATTTTTTAACATGTATATTTATTTATCTTTAGCGTTGCAATTAATTGAGTATATATTTTTTTTAATATTCAGGCAAACTAAATTAATGCAAAACACACAAACGACATTAAAACTGAGGCGACACTCGCTAGATGTCGCCCTTAACAAAAGGAAAAGATGAAGAAAAGAAGTCGGAGTCCGCAGGGAGACCCTGGCTAACGTCCACGACTGCTCTGACAGGGGCAAAACGAAGAAGAACACGAAGAAGCACCACATCCCCGGATAACACGGCGTGACTGATCGCGGGCACCTAACAAGCCTGAATTATGCCTATAATGCAGGATATAATTGGCTTTTAATCAACAATAGGACGGCGTGCACGTGGAAATTCGAGTATGAATGCCAAGAAATTCGATATGCCCCTCACAATGGCAAAAACATGAAAATTATCTCCCACAGCCGCACAGGAGAGCGCCACAAAGGGTCTGAAAAGTACAATTTGTTGAACACAATATACGCACGCGCGCTTGATTGCAGTCATGATTCTCATTCAGTTCCGTTAGGGGAAAACGAGCAACAAAAGAAAATTGCCCGTGCATCGGTGGGGCTGAGCGGGCCGTAAATCAAGCGGACGCATCATCCGACCCTGAATGTAATGCGGCAAAGTCATTATTTGCATTGTCTGCAATACCAGTCCTGCGCGAGGGACAATCGTAAAGCCTTGACCATAGAGTGTCGACATTTTAATTGTGTTACGAATTCGGAAGGCAATGAATTCGGAAGGCAATGAAGTGCCATTGCGTATTTATTTATTTTTCAATTTTCATTTTGTTTCGTATTACGTATGGCCTAATTATGACGTTATCAGCTGCCACCGTCAAAAATGACGGGTAACAGCTAGTAATGTCAAAATTGATTGGAGTCTTTGCTAAGCTCTAGAATATATTTATAGCATCTTTTTGGCGCTCCACGCAGAGGCGGGCGTAGCAACATGAACGTTGAACGGCCGGTTCGGGTTTGGTGATCCGGGGTTCAAGGGCTTTCCGGGGCCCATCTCCGGTCGTTTAATTTAGTTTTTTTACGTGCACGTGAATTCGAACGAAATTATGGACGTTACACGAAGTTACGGGGATAGACAGACGGACGGGCGGACAGACAAACAACGCGATTATTAAGGGGTTATACCATCCTGGGAGCCAGAAATTTAGTTAGAAATTGGGTGATCTTTAACAAGGTGATTAATTATTTGAAAATAAAATTATTGGCACTTATTAAGGTAACTCATTAAACATTCATTTTATTGGGATTTTTTCGAAAAAAAAACACAATGGCTGCGTCGCGTCTATTTCCGTGGAGCTGCTTAGCCGTGATCAAGATGCAACATTTTCCGGCTTATAAACTTCTACCAAGGACTTTCTTCAAATATCCTAGCTAATAGTGCCAGATCTTTCATGGACGTCTTCGCTTTATGTTGCCCTTAACATTCGACTCATAGTATGATAATAGTAAAAAATATTTAAAAAAATGAAAATTTTAAGGGTGAAAAAATAACAAATGTTACAAAATTATAAACATAATAAAACGTTGAAAGTTAAAGCATTCAGATCCTCAAACATATTACGCTACAAAGGAAGTAACGTGCCAGCGGATGATATTGTAAATACGTTTATACAGAAATATAGTTTCATATTATCAAAGCCGAGCATGCTAATGCAGAAATCAGTAATCTGGAATTATTTTACGCAATTAATTAAAAAATTTAATTCGAGACACAAACCCTTTATTTGGTGAAATAACGATTGTGAATCACAGTAAATTGCGTGACTAATTCATTTTCAAAAAAGATTTGAAAAATAGATTTTACGGAAATACTGGTCATGGCCACCATTGCCGGCGACCTAGCTGAAGCAATCAGCAAATCCGATCGCTTTCTGCTGAATGTAAATAATTGCTTTGGAAATGTACGAAAGATTCGACAATGCCTGATAAAAATGAGAAAGAAGGCCCTGTATCCCCGTGACCGAAGAGTTCTGAAAGACTGCAGTCACTGTTCACCGTCCAAATAAACAGAATGACTCTCAGATTCGTCTCCTCACAATGCAGCTTTATCTTTAATCTCCCTGAAATAACAAACACAACCGTGCAGAACAAAGTGGACGAGTTATAAATGATACTTGCATAATACAACTCCTCCCGTGGCGAACAATAAAACATAGAAGACGCGAATACAAATATACACAATCGACAAATTTACAAATGCAGAAACCACTTGAATCAAATTGCGAAAAAAGATGGTGTTAATAGCACCATAAAATGATTTGAAAAGATTCGTTTTTTAAATACATTTTAATGATCTGTGATGAGACCGGAAAATCTTGTTTTTTAACATCTTTCGAATATTTATTACCTTGTATAATTTGATGTAGATAAAAACTGGAGTTAATCAATTTAAATTGAGTATTTAGGAGATATAAAATGAGACAGATTAAGATGGAAATACTAACGATTACAGAGTGACTGAAACTATTAGATAGACGAGAGTGAAACTCGGACAGTTAAGCGAAGAGGTAGAAATAAGTTGGAAGCGTTCGAAAAGTGGCGCTGAAGAAAGATGGAAAGAATAGGCTTGATCGAATTACAATATAAAAAAGAAGTCCGCAATTAACATCATCGAAAAGAAATAAGAAAATAATGAGGAAGGCATCAGCAAAAAACATCCATCAGATAAGTATCAAGGCGAATGCAGACGCCCGTAACACAGCTCTTATGCGAGAGGATTAGAAGAAACTTTGTCACTTTGCACATGTCAAGAATTCATGGCGATGTGCTTGAATATGATTATCTAGCAAAGAGTGTAAATTCCACATTGATTTTGAAAGCAGGTTTGCGTGTTTTAGAAGCGTTTTGTCGAGAGCAAATATATTCATTTTAAAATCTCCGCTCTGGGTAGAAAAATCTTCTTCCTTTCTTCTTTTGTTAGATCCTTGATATGTGTTGACAGATCAGTCCTGGTCTTGTGACGAGGGCTACCAGCTCTCTCTCCGTCTCTTTGGTGGTCTCCCTGGCGGTCGGCGCCCCTCTGGTATCCCGCGCATCACGGCTCTGGGTAGTCTCGTCTGCTCCGTTCTCTCGACATGATCTTTCCAGAAACACCTCCTCTGCCTACTCCATCTTACAATGTGCTTGAAAAATCCGAAGTTATAACTAACTAGCTGCAAACCGTCAAAAATGACGGTAATTTTACATGTCGATTCTTAAAGTATAATAATCTATTTATTAAAATAGATAAAAGAAAAAAAGAAATAAAAGAAAAAAGTTTTTAGAGAGTTACGGACAGACATACAGACAAGGAACTTATTATTATTTGGGAATGCGAGCTATATTGGTTTTAATTAAAGAATTTAAAAATAATATTAAATCAATGGTTTATTATTACAGGTATGTGTTCTCTGCTCCGGCCCACATCCTGGACGACATACCTGGAACCCTAATGTTGACCGACTGCCTGGAGATCTGCCAGGCCAACGACACCTGCCACGCGGTCAACTATGAGACTGGGCTCTGCGTGCTCTTCAGCTCCAACGCCGACGACGAACCCGGTAAGTCTCAACACACATGATCCAACCGAAAGTGAAGATAAGAAGAGAATTAGATTGCTGATAGAAATTTGGCAGAGCTTTCAGTAAGCACCATTGCTAGAGCTCGAGAAATCGGAGTCTCAAAAAAATAACCGGAATAAGACATATTCGAAAACAGAACACTACGACGATGAACCTAAAAGTCAACACATAAAAAATGAACATTTTTAAATACACTATCATAATCAATGATATAATAAACTGTAGATACGTTACAAGCGTGAAATCGTGGCAAGTCAAAAATAAGGTAATTGCCTTACTTGCATTCGTTATCGAACGGACCTTCTTTGTGATCGGGCGCGACGGTACGCCGAAAAAAGTGTCCTGGGGAAAAGGGAGCAGAGTCCCGTACACTACTGTAAGAATTAGTATGCTTTTTTGGCTCCGTGACTTCAAATTACCAGATTTTTCTGAAATTGCTACATTTTAAATTAGGATAGTACGGGTATAACGTGTCTATTTATAATAAGTCAATGATCATAATTAACTTTTTCACGACTTTACATCGGTCCACTGCGGCGTCCACCAAACGAAAAGATTAAGAAAAATGCGAAAATCTACAACTTCCCACAAACATATGTTCAAGGAGTTGCTGGTCGGTTAAGGGCACAGTTGTTGGGCAGTAATAAAATAAATAATTCAGAAAGTTTGAAAATTAAAAGATATTTGCTTAAAAATATTACTCTCACTAACACTTCTCCTCTTTTCTCAATATTCCCGTTACAACCTTTATATCAATAATGTTGTCAGTATCTGACCAATCAATTATTTGTATTTGAACCAAATCAATGTAAAAAATATATATTTCAAAGTAGTCAGTTTAAAACTGTGGTATAATCACTTCCTGAGTTTTCTTTGAAATAAGGAAGAAATTGAATACCCGATCTTGTTCAGTAATTATCACTTTATTTATAAACAGTCCTCTGCGTGCGACCGTCAGTGCCCGAATGGCGTCGCCCGTTTCCCCCGCTTCCTACCGCATGCATTCATCTCTTTCACACTATCACTACGCACTCCTCGTACACCACTCTACCACAAAAACTTTACCTATAGATGAGAGATTCTGTTGCTCTCAAAACTTAAGTAGTAAATGTAAAAATACTATTAAACCCACGTAGAGGTAACAAAGTTAATATTTTTCACCTAATTTAATGATCATAATCAACATTATAAGGATGCTGACTTATTCTAAAGGACTCCGAGTTTCTTAAATCATCCGAAGGAAATTTTTTCGAAACGTTTTGAATAATGCAGCCAATAGTAGTACTTATACACTAGGATAGCATTCAACTATTAGAATGGTTAGAAAAACGAAAAGCAAATAACATCAAACTACGGCCGACGAAAAAAAGGCGAAAATTATAGGATTTTCCTTTATATGGTCATGTGGCGAGCAAGAGCCCCGCGCATGAATCAAGCGATTGCACGTTTTAATACCATTTTGTGCAGTTTTAAATGGTCGATGAGCCAGTATGCAAAATCAAACACGATTATCTGCCACGATACCGGGATTAATGGCGGGCGATGCATCACTCCCTACAACTAATTATCCAGGACTCATTGGAACAAGGAATCAACTAACAAACGTACGAATGAATCCTCGGCGTATTGCGATAAATCAGAAAAGAATTACGATTGTTTCCTGTCCGCTTGATTGTACCACGATATTCAATATCAAATGAAAAAAAAACGCGATAACATGAGATCGTCGTCAGATAGAAGGAATGTAGCACGTTCAGAATGACGAAAAGTAATTTTTTTTTAAATAATGATCTTACTTAAAAACTAATATATATTTATTGTATATATTTAAAAAAAATTAGAAATAAATGGAGAAGCATAATAGCATAAATATATTTTTTTCTTAAATCTGTTGCAATTTACGATCAAAAAATAAAATGTCAAAATAATATACATTTTTTAAAATTTTAACGGTAAATATTTTATAAAGTATAGACATAGAGGTTCTATAGAAATCAAAAGGTCTCAATTATATGAATATAAATTGCAACAAATTATATTTTTGATATAAGGCGATGTTTTTTATATATGATTCGATGAAACTTATATAATAATACATTTATTTCGAACTCATACATCATTATTTTTTAATAAAATTAAAAAAGAGTATGCAAACGGAAGTTAAATTATTCACTCTAGAATTTAAGTGTTCAGTTGTGTTTAGGAGATTTGAACGAAAGGTAGACTTGAAAAATCATTACCAAAACCGAATTGATTAATCAATTAGAAAGACATACAGAAAAATCAAATCCACGAAAAAATACTTGGCTGCTACCGGGATTCGAACCACGGATGTCCTAATTAATTTTGTTTTAAATTTCACAGAATTTCATTCTGAAAAAATTGCAACTTCACAATAATAATGTGCTCTTGAATATAGTATATGTATGTAGTATCAAATGTGTCCAAAAATATGGCGTCCCCTAGCGGCAATTACACAAAGTGATTTGTGCCTACCGTATTAGAAAAAGTAGATTGCTCTTAAAATGGATAATATATGTTAATCAACTAATAAACGAGACTTACACATAAGGTCGATATATTCACGGAAATATACAAGGCCGCTACAGAGCAATTGGATAACGCGCTTGCCCCGGATAGGAGTAGATACGTGGTTCGAATCCCAGTAGCAGCCAAATATTTTTTCGTGGATTTGATTTTTCTGCATTTCTTTCCAATTGATTAATTAATTTGGTTTTAAATTTCACAGAATATTTTCAGAAAAAATTGCAACTGCACAATGTGTTCTTGAGTATAATTTTTTGTTCTTGAGTATAATTTTGTGTTCTGTTTCGTGTTGATAAAACAGGAAATAGAAAAGAAATCCGTGAAAGGTCTGGCGTGATCAGGTCCTGAAATCGACGGGTATGAATGAGAAGAATGCAGACGGGAAGAAATGTTTATCAGAATAGAAGGATGGTAGATTCTATCCTGTTGAAATGGCGTGCAGATAAGTTGCTTAGCTGGCGATCGACAGCAAGATATAAAACTGATGATATCTTTTTTGAAAAATGCAGTTAAGTAAGTAATTTTGCTACTGTTGTAAATAAACGTGGTAGCAACGTAACATTATAAAGCACATCATTATCTACTGTTGTATGAAATATTGAAATATGCTTTTGTTATTGTATTCGTCTCAGATACTCTGAAAGCATTTAATAACGTTATTGAGCATTGTTGTAAGGGAAATAAATCTAAGAACTTTACTTAAAGGGCAAACTGCAGACTGTTAAATTATACACGTGCTACAGGCATTATGCGTAATGAAGGAATTATGTGGAAATATTAATAATAGGCGCATTAACGCTTACCCCTTTTAATAGAGAAATAAATTCTCATTATAATGTTAAATTGCTTCCAGAAGCGTTAGAAAAAATATAAAATATAATCAAGAATTAGGAAAAAATTACAATTAATATTCTATACTTTATTTTAAAAACAAGTAAATATTATGTACAAACCAAATAGTCCCTTCATCAGGATGTAACTTATACTAAAAATTAAAAGTCGAAATATGGACATTAATGAAAACAAAAATAAATATATGGGTTTTAAATAAAAAAATAAGAACCAACGCGAAAACAAATTCAAGAGGTAACTATTTGCAAAAAAAGATTCGGTTATTTAATTATAATTTTTAGTATAAGTCGTCACAAGCAAATACATAGGCCAAACCGCGAGAAACTAAAATATAAGAATAAAGGAACATCGCCGTTGTTTGAAGAACAATAACTTCGTTAGCCACATAATTAGTACCAACCATACCATTGATTGATAACGGGATTGATAACGAAAAATTTTGGAAAACGATAAATCCAATAAAAATTAAGTTCAGAGAAAAATTCATAAACAACATCACATTCTAAAAGATGTCTCCGATCCTCAACATCTTTCCGTGAAAGACGAAAAAAATTCTCTCCACTCGAATAAGGTGATAAAATTTCTGTATTTAGGTTAGTAATAAATTACGCTTGATGACGAGAAGTATAGCTCCTCTCGAAACTATAGTTGTAATATAATATATTCACTCTCTGTGTGTTCGTTACAAAATTCAAATTGGTGTAAATTAAAACAATAAATAGTAATTTAAACAAAGTGTTTTCTTGTCATTATTATAAATAATGAAACATAAACTCATTTTGCAGTTATGAGAGAAGCTATATTGTAATATTGTTAACGAGCAATTTTAGATATACTTTGTATTACATTTTAGTATGCCTTTTGTAATATTTATGTTTGAAAAAAGACTATACAAAATAAAATAAAACTTTTTTTGCTTAGTTGATAACTTTTTAACATCAATGAATTAAAATAATGGATATAATGATTTTAAACTGAATAAACAAAATATCAAAAAATCAAATTCAATGTAATAGAACCTAACCCAAAAATCATTAAATTAGTATTCAAAAGCTTGACATTCAAATTTTCCAATAGATACACAGAACGACGATGAATTATTTCTTATATCAAAACGGCATTAAAAACACAGACACATTAAAGCAATTTTATAACTTCCCTAATCATGCACGCTACTTTTAACACACAATATTGTAATTAATGATACAGCCTGATGTTGCAAAAAAAGCTTGAAAGCCTCGAGTTTCCTTTAGAGCCTTGCCGTGGGCGGACGGGATCGCTACTAACACCTGAGATGAAAGAGGCTGATGAGGGACTACGTACAGTAGAGAGACTCATTTATTATGATACAACCTCATTCAGACATAGCCCGTCCACTAAAATAAAGAACGGCAGAAAATTGCAGACTTGGAAATTTTGAGACATTGATGGCTTCATATATTTTGTACAACCAGAGAAATACAATTTTGAGCTGCATAATTTTTTTTATTCATTTAATCGAAATCACGTTTTCGGATTTATTTTATAAGAATAAACATTTTGAAAATAGTATACAAAATTATACTCTTTCTCATAGTCAAAATAAGAAGGTATTAATAATGTAAAACAAAATGATTTCTACCAATGCATGTACCAATGCCTTCCTCCAAAGTGGACAAATAATAATTGAAGTAAATTTTTACGAAATATTGAAATTAGACATATGTCTTGATTGCCACAAATAATAAAAAACAGGAAATAAGAAGTTTTTATACTCGTGATTATTTTTAAAAATGAACGAAAAAATTTAAATGAAATTGTCGTAATATTGATAAGATTATCTCTTTACAACACAAATTTTACTTAAGCGTTTGAAATTTGATAGTTAACATATCAGGTTCCACTCAAAGCCCGTTGAGAAACATTGTAATTAAAAAGAATCGCTTCCAACGGAAAAAATCGATATTAATTTTACGACTTTCTGTATGACTATTGTAGTTTAATTGGTATACGTACCTGTCAATAAAAAGTCTCGGTTATGGCGATATATTTTCGATAGATAGTTTTTTCTTTGTGTTATTTATAAACTTGATCGAATATTTAACGATACATTCATAGCGATACACACTCGTTAAAGCAAGTTTGTTAAAAAGTTGTTTCCTTGTAAAGAAAAGTCAAAGACTCCATCAATTTATAATAAATCATATAATGCATGTTTCTCACAAAACCAGAAAATGTGAAAATTACCGTACTTTGGACGGATATTCTGCCGTTTTATTGCTTCCACGGCCATATAAGGTTTATAAACGGTTTTAATGTTACGAAATTGCCAGTTTGTAAACATTATAATGCAAAGCGTAAAAACATATGAATTTTACGTAAATCTTGCAAACGCAAGGTACCAAAATCCATCATTAAGCCAATGTTAAAATTCTTTCATCTCTTACAGCATCTCTCAATATAATTATATCTTTAAAAATCGAAAGGGTCAATGAATTTCAGAGAAAAAAAATATGGACTGAACTTAATTTTTTTCAGCCTGTTTACTATGATAACAAACTGTAGATAAATCAATTGAAAGTAAATTAAATAATATGTAATGTTTATTTATATTTTTGTCATGACTAAAGCTTCAAAAGATGTAGTCCCTCTCTTCAATATACGTAAATGACAATTAAAGTAAATACAGATAGGTGACAACCTTTTTTAGAGTTCTGTTATGTTATTGGGAATAAGAAAAGAAGGGATGAAGTACTAAGAATCGTGGCATTTTCAATAGTTTATATTTTATATATTATTTATCGTTTGCAAAGTGCAGCGTGGAGAAGAATCAGTTAATGGCTATAGAAACATTGATTTATTTCATTGATGTGATTAGAAAATTCTGAGAAGATTTTAGTATTTAGGCCACGATGGTGTTATTTTATTCTCGTATTTAGTTTGTCTTATGTATTTTATTTCATAGATTTTTCTCTTTGATATTTATAAAACACCCTGACGATGGAAAGGTTTTTGCGAAACATGTAGGTGAAATTAATAAATATAAGTAGATAAACAAATAATGAAAACAATTTTTTTCAAAATGTTTATCTACAAAGTTGTTCATCCAATTGAAAAAATAAAAAATGTTTTGAATATAGTCACCGATGACTAATTTAGAATGTACAGAATTATAGATTTTATAGAAATACAGCTCTATCCTTTCAAAACCATATTTTCATATCACTATTAAAAGAAAACGCAGCAATATCCATTTCAACTAATCAATCTCCAAGGATGTGTCATGTGGCAAAATAGTCAATTCATACTAAAGTTAGACGTCGATTTTAGACGGAAACTTCACAGCATGAAGAGCAATACTCAATTATGTAAATAGTAAAAGTAGCAAAACCCACTTTTTCCGCAGCTACAATACAATATTCTATTGAAATAAAATAGATATAAGATACAAGAGAAAAAGATATTGAACATAAAAATCATTAGAAGAAATGGTAACAAATAACGTGTATAATTCGTATATTGTCTGTCCATCTATCTGTCCGTCGATATGTCTGTCCGTCCGTAACATCGTGTAACGTCCGAAAATTTCGTTCGAATTCACGCAAAAAAAAACCGGCCGCTCAACGCATGATGCTAACGATGCCTCTCCTGAACCACCAAAAAATAAATATGATGTAATAATTATTGTTATACAAATATTATATAAATATTATTGATAAGCCCTAGTATAAATATATACTAGGGCTTAGCAAAGACGCGAAACAATTTTTACGGGTTACTGCTAGTCAACATTTAAAAGTATAGTTTTAAAATAATTTGCTTTAAAAAACTTATTTCCAATAACATGAAGGTTTCATAGATTCCAAAGAAATTATTTTGAGCAGTGACAGGTTTTTTGTATTTATCTCAGAAACACCCTAGTTGGAGATTGCTGCCGTTGCTTTTATACTCCTCGTATATAAAAGCAGAATCACTGAAAAGTATACAGTGGTCAATTCAAGATGTTGTAACTGATTTCATCAATTACCATCACCAACTCATCGACACCATTGCAGAATGGCTTTTAGATTAGCGTACGGAGCGTTAGTCGGCATCACCTCACTGACACATCCTCCGCTCCATGGCGACTAAGGCTTTAGAGGCATCAACCACTCGAGGCTAATTGTAAAATGCACCTGTCAAGGATGTATCCGTCAAAGCACCATAAACATCCACAGCGCTGGCTCGGAAGGAGGTAGGATTTCAGGATCAGGGGAGTATTATCATTAAAGCCTTCACTATCGAATTTAATATTCACCGAGTGACGAGCTAAAGCATTCATAAAAATAAACCATTTCGAAATTCGCCATAAGACCGGTTTGCGTCCGCTCGCTGTGTATCAGAATATTTTAAAAAGGAAATTCATATTTACGTAAGATTTTAATCTAGATAAAAAAAAATAAAGCAAAGGTTCGCATCTACGAATCTTTGCTGTATTTTATTTTTAATGAAGAGTTTACCTATCTATAACAATTTTCATAAATAATCATAGTGTGATATTAAGACACAATGCCAAAAAATATTTAATGATAAAATAAGTGTAGTAATATGCAACACAATACACATTTTTTATGGTTGAAAATTGTTGTAAACATTGAAGATGTTTATTAAAATAAATTGAAAACATAAACTTGGTTATTTCTACATGAGTTTAATTATATTTTATAATTTTAAAACTCGAGTATCTAGATTATCAGTATCTCATATTTTGCTGATATTACGTAATTTAAAATTTCAGAGACGTCTATGGTATACATCGCACATCTTTTATATAATATTTAATTCAATTTAGTAGATGGCGATGATAAGATTTTTCAAATCACGAATGACTGATTACACTGGTTTGCGCTAGGGTTCTATCGCTGGGATATCGCATACGTTATCGTTACGAATTACTAATTCTGCGGTGCATGACAACTTTATTTTTATAGATAACACCACCTTTCTAGATCCTTCGAATCTTGTGGAGCTTTCCAGATATTACGAGAGACTTGCAGACGATTCCAGAATCTTCAAGAGAATCTGGTCGTATTGTTGTTCATATTCAATCGGTTCGCTATCTCATTACAATATATTTTTTTATTCTTAAAGTAGATAACACAATAGTTTTTATATTTCCTAATATACAGATAGATAGATAGATTAAAGTTATTTCACATACATAGGTGACAATATTTTATAGTGTTTACAAAAATAAATAACCATGTTTAATTGTTGCTGAGGGTCTTGGCAGCAAAGTAAACACTACATTCATTTGAAACCCTGCCTGCTTCACTAGTATTTTACTGTATTATAGCAGACAGCATTATATATAAGCATATTAAATTTTTATTCAAAAGTATTCCCTGGTAGTTTCAAATACAATTTCATCCCACTGTACATCATAGAAGTTTGCGATCTTTTTTTCTTTCGGAAAAGTTATCTTACATCATCTTTTCTTCTTGTACAGTGGACATTTTTATGTTGTTTTTATATTTGTTTTTCTCAATGATTGAAAGATATCGTGAGGCTAATTAGACCAATGTAAGTCAATGATACTCATGTAGAAGAAAATATCTGAGATCGAGTTATAGAATAAAAATTTCTTCCCTAATTGATACCATGCATATATGATCAACAAATTGATTAATTGTTAATAAGCACTCATGTGGCTGCACTCACAACTAAACCGAAGCGTAGAAATGGAGTAAATCAATTATTAGTATTTATTGTTTGCGCAATCGGCCGCCAGTCCCGGTAGCCCGCCCGCATGCCTCCAGAACACATGCCGCAATCATGCCTCAAGAACGCATGCCGCAATCATGTCGGCCACCACGTATTACACGTCTTGCTGCGTGTAATTACTTCCTGACTGTTTTTATTCAATTTTATTTCATTATTGCATTGCGTATAAATAATTTGTCGGAATTGATGGCATCGTCATTTCAATTAACCGAAAAAAAAATTGATGGGTATTAAATTACCCTCTCGTTACAGATGTGAAACATTGTGCCTACAAATTGATTCCGAAATTCTTGCTTAAAGCGTTACACCAAAAAGAGGCAGCAAAAAATACATAACTATAACACACACACACACACACACACACACACACACACACACACACACACACACACACACACACACACACACACACACACACACACACACACACACACACACACACACACACACACACACACACACACACACACACACACAATTATTTTGACTATCATTGTGAAGGGCAAACATTCGTTAATATTTTTCATTAACAAATTATTTTACTCCTCCATTACTCCTCCCATATTGCGCCGTTTATTCGTACAAGTAGGAGTTCAATGTTGGAATAGGATTGAGGCAAGGTTGCCCACATTCGCCAATCCTGTTAACTCTTTATATGGACAGGATAAGTCGGAAAAGCCTGACCCTATTCTTCAAGCTGGCTCCCACACAAGAAGGCCTACAAGAGTGGATAAACTCCTTTAATGAAGAGTGCATTCAAGTAGGGATGAAGATTAGTACTGACAAAACAGAGGTTATGGTCGTAGGAAGAGACCAAGAGCAGCGCTCGATAAGCATACAGGGGAGCCAGCTGAAGCAAATCGAAAAATTCAAATACCTTGAGGTGGAATTTTCTAGCGACGGGAGGCAGGAATCGGAACTGCAGTCGGCATTCTACCTTCTATGTATAGTGCGGTGACAAAATCCGAGCTTAGTGTGAAGACAAAACTACAAATCAGTGTACAGGCCCACCCTATATGACCGTAAAATTTGGATCCTGATGGAGTGAGTGAGAGCAAGGATCCAGTCTGTCGAGATGAGTTTTATAAAGGGGGTAGCGGGAGTCACATCGAAGGGCAGAGTGAGAAGTGCCGACATTAGGTACATTATATCAAAAATATCGAAAGCTATATCGTAAATAATGTTATAAGTAAGATGTATGTAAAATATGAACCTAATCAGTTTATTAATTTTTGTGACACCACCTCCAAAAGTCTTAAAAAGGGAGTTTCAAGAAATGATAATGTAATTCGTTTAAAAATTCACCCACCACGCTCTAGCTACCAATGAGTTATGACCCAAATTATTCAGGGCATTCGCGGTGTCTGGGTAAAAGTTATGGAATAAACTACCTAACTAACTGAGACAAACAGACAGCTAACCAGAGTTCAAAAAACAACTAAAAACACACTTATTTAGACAATCACACAAAAACCTGTAGAATCAGACCGTTACCAAATATTTTCCAAATACTTAATTTTTCCTGACCCTTTCAAGTATAGTTTAAAAATTCAAATAATCAGTTTTTTTTTTCATGTTATAAATAAGGGTAAATAACTAAGATAAATAATAGAAATCTCACGGAGACAAAGTTATCTATAAGAGAAACGTGTATCGAAATATTTTTATACGATGGCCCAGGGCTTACAACCTGTATTCGTTGGCTTAAGTGATCACTCTACACAATGCAACGTTCACCAATTCCATTGAAAGAACAATCACATATTATCAAATTTTGAAAGTTCTATGTATAGTTCAAATCTGAGAATCTTTCGTTTATTTGGATGAACTATGCTGGAAACATCAGTAGTCTTTTCTCATGAATACGTAGATTTTTGCAGTTGGTAATGATACCGCTACATTTTTTAAAGAATAATAAGCAATATACTTTTTAATGTATATATGAAATTCTTACGAATTATTTAAACATATATGCTAGAATACGCCTGAAAATCATTATTTTAAATTTTTTAACCCCTTTAAAGCGCCCTTGAGATAAGTTCTCACGATTACGGCTCTTTATAAATTATCCAAATATTATTATTATAAGCATTACAAAGTAAAAAAAAGAAAATATCTGTTGAAAATGTCAAGGACGTATAGCTCCTTAAGGTCTTTCATTTTATGTAGATTTATAGGAACGTATAAAGGTTCAAAATTATTATTATTATTATTTTGGTGTTGATAAGAGACGGCTTAATTGTTAATCGTAAAAGATGGACTACGTTACTGTAACAGGCAGGAAAGCGATTACTCATTAAAATAACGCGTTAATTAAATATTCGCTACCAGGGTAGCGAAAAAGAAGCGAAGCCTTGCTTCCAGAGGGAAAAAATAGACGTCTCATTAAAAAACCAAGATAAATAAATCTATATAAGGAGATAATGTATACAATTACAGTGGCATAATTCGTAGTCGCTTTCGATATATACATTTTTTTCCGTAATTTTTAAGTGGATAATTATTTGTTTCACTTACATCAAGGAACTACATATATTTAAAATTGAAAAAGCGCAAATTAATAATTGAATTGTGATTCTAATTGAAAAAATATAGTGTATCAGTACATTTAGCAGTAGTGTGTTATATATAAAGTTCACTGGGTAGAAAATAATGATCTTAAAAAATAATAAATTTCATTTAAAAATTACAAATGTCTGAAAACGGTTTGCGTCTTTGCTTATATGTAGTATATACTTATAGAGTATTTTTGGCGCTCCACGGAGAGGCGGCCGGAACAGCATGCTTTAAGCGGCCGGTTCGGGTTATCTGGCCCAGGTTCAAGCCCTATCTCCGGCCGTTTAATTTGTTTTTTTTAGCAGTGAATTTAAACGAAGGTACGGATGTTACGCGAAGTTACGGATAGCTCACAAGGAATGAATATAATTTTTGGATATTTTTAAATTTCATGATTCAGAAAGCGGGGAAAAGCTCTGAAATTAAAATTGAAAGGTTTTGGTACTAAATTGTTATGTGTAAGCATTGCGCGCATGGGTGTATTTTATGTAGATATACAATTCACATTTTAAAATTTCCGGTTAAATAGCATTGTAATATGTGTACATAAATACTAGTATATCATATGTATTATTAGTTTAACTTTTGTAATAATGTAATCTTTCATACAATTTTTTATCAACCCTGCTGAAACGCATTTCGGATTAAATACGAGCAAAAGATAGGCGATTCCACGTCGCCCAAAGAGTAAATTGGCATCCATCACACCATCATCATATCGGCCTCACACTTTCGCCACTTGAAACTGCGCAATTTTAACGCTGAAGCGGTTTGAAGCGAAAGCGCTCGCGCGTCTCGGTCTCCGGTCATGTTAACGCGGCAACAATGACGCGCAGTACAGCCGGTCGTTAATCAATTTTCCAGAGCCACCGGCGGTCCGATGCCGCGGCGCGAACCCGACGGCTTGGGCAACAATTGAAATGACCCACAGATAATTTGAACATCACGCCTCTTCCTGCGTGGGTACCTCTACCCCGGAGAGAAATTACACATCCACTGTTTGAGCCAGTCCGATTACCATTCCCCTCCATCGCTACCGAGCATTGTTGCGTTTGATTGCGATTTGATTTGTTGTGTCGAAACGTGAACCTGGCTCGTTACAAAAGAATGCCTTAAATTATTGCCGCAGTTGCAACATTTCGCTGTCCCGCATTGTACGAAGGTAGTGAACAGCTGACGCATGGTCGCAGTCGCGCCGCGTTTCCACTAAGGTACCTGTGGATGCGACACAGCCTCGAAATTTACCTCAACTATAAATGATTCGCGTGTCTTAGACGCGTGTGTCATACCACACCTGCATAGCGAGTTTTTTTGTTCAAAAAATATTCATAACCTCATTTGTAACGTAACATAAATTGAAATTTTAATTTTTTATAACTTATTTTACCCGTTGAGTTATATAAACAATTACTACTTTAGTTTTGAAATCAAATCTCTCTAATTATGAGGTAAACATAATAATTCTCTAAATACATCGAATTAAGATAAATTATAGAAGTCTCTCACAGAGACGAAGCAATTTATGTAAGAAACGTGTATGGAAGTCTTTTTATACGATGGCCTAGGGTTAACAACCTGTATGAGCTAACTTAAGTGATCACCCTATACAATGTAACATTCACCAAATTCCATCGTAAGAACATCCACAAATCAAAATTTTGAAAATTGAAACCTTCCGTATATTTGAAGAGACTACGCTAGCGACATCTGTGGTCCTTTTCCTGAAATCGTAATGTCTTGTATGGAGCGGGGCTTGGAGGAGGTGTATTGCTCATTAACGGGAACATAGAAAATAATGGAGAAAAGCAGGGAAAGGCGATTTTATTTAACAGTGTTTTCACGGAATTAAAATATATCTGGATTTCTATGGTTTCCAACCAAAAAAATTAAACGCAGAAAAAAAACAAATTTCCGAAAAGTATAATATCACGTTCCAAAACACTTCACCGCTGCTAAGTTTGGTTCCGTTAGTGACTAAAAAGACTCTCCCCACTTCATGACCTCGTGCCCTATCCGAATACACTGACAATTTTTTTTAGACAAGATATAGATATAGAAGGCAACAATGCAAATATTGAAACAGACACGCGAGACAGTTAATCAACGTTCACAGATATGAAGTTGTCACTCGCAAGTCATTGCCGACAACCTAACAAGAGAAAATCCCCGCGAGACACGTCGATACCTCCGCAAAGTAGCGCTTTATGACGGACGAAGACCGTGACGCGCGTCGTTAACAAGACAATTGTGACACTTTGATCGGTAATGGTCTATTGTCGGGGTCCGCAGCCGGATTAGTCGGGGCAGAGGGACAAACGCGGGGCAGAGGAACAAACGCGGGGCAATTTGATGGGCCAGCCGCGGGGGAACCGGCGGCAGGGACCACCATTCAATTACCGAGGGACAGGGCGTGTCATCTGTCACGGCCGGGGTGAACGCGGCTCGAGCGGCTCTGGAACAAAAACCGGCAAACGACCAATGCGGGCTTCTGATTGCATCCGCGTTTGAAACGAGTTGGTCATTTCGTTGGTAATATTTTAGAATTGACAAAAAAAAAAAACAATTTTCACGAGGTTCATTGTGTATTCAGTGTCGGTGAATATATTCTATATTCTATACTCTCGTGTATTCTAAACAGTCCGGCTATTTATTTATTTGTTTAATATCTTACTTGTATTTACTTTCTTCTTTCGCATTGAGATGGATGAAATATAACTACGTTTTTTCTACTTACGTTTATATAGATATCATTTATTTTATGAGTAGAATTTTGAGGGTGACAGAAACTTTTTTCGAGAGGCGAAGTATTAAAATAACTAATAAAATTCAAATACATAGAGAAAAACATTGCTTAGACGGAAACACGAAACAAATAATTAATAAGGTACTGACAAAAGTAGCCGAATTTACTGGTGTAAAGTGGAAGGCTGGTTGTAACGGCAATATTGAGAGAAGAAGTATCGAATTGGTGAATGCGTTATTGATAAGCAAACTTATTCCCAAGATTACTTGAAATTTTATCACTACAAATTTATTTATATTTCAAAACTACACCAAAAAGGTACACGAAAGATATACGGAAACATTTTTTTACAGGGGGGACAATTTTTCCACAGTAATCCGTAGTTTAACGTTATTCTTATTATCAAAGACCTACTGGTGCGTGCGAAAATATGAAATGAAAATGAAGCGGTAACTTTTTAGTTAGGCATTTCAACTATTTAACTAATACGAACTTTGATTGTAATCACTGTCGTTATATCTTTTAACAGCGACTAGTCTCAGATAATCAGGATAGTATAAAACACCCGTGTACTGCCTTAATGATGGAATGGACGATTGGAAACCGGTTGGTGTTAAAAAATAAAACAACTGTGTATTCTAGGTAAATAGTAAGAATTAAACTCGTTATATGTCATGAGGTATCCAGAATAATACCGGACCCTGCATCTCTTAATCAAGGCAAAATTGCGAACAGAAGAGGCCGAGGAAAACAGGCGACATCTAGAATGAAAATTCTGAAGCAGTGGTTCGGGAACATTAAAGTTCCACTATTTCGAAAAAACAGAATAATCATCTAAATAATATTTTTATATATATGTTCTGATAACACAATTACTGGATGTGTCAACTGAGAGATAATAATTTATTAAGATAGAATATAGAATTTTTCACATTGGAATAACATTACAGTAGCTTATATCGATTATGAAAAATTCATTTCCTTTAATACAAGTCAAATAAAATGAAAAAAACCTCCCAATTCCAATTGGAAAGTTTTCCAATTGGATGTTTTTCAGAATTTCTATTATTTTATTTAATTTTTATTGAAACGAATGAATTTTTCGTAATCGATATAAGTTACTGAAATAATACTTCAACGTTTCGTAAAATATAAGTCAGAAATATTGAAAAAAAAGGAAACTTTGATATTGCATAACTCTATAACTATTAGCTCATGGATGCTTGAACATTTTCGACTCATAATCAAGGCAAAGTATTTAATGATACATAATTGTTTATCATTACCTAATATTATAAGTGATCGCTTCTACAAATTATCAAACTTTTAAAAGATGTTTTCTTCTTCAAATGTAGCAAATTTATTTTGTGGTAACATAATTATAATTAATATAAATTAACTTTGTTTAAACCACTTATTTATTGAAAAAAATCAACATGTTTCAAAGCCAATGGCTTCTTCATCAGGAAAACAAAAATAATATTTAAAAATCGAAGTATAGATCAAAATATTAAAAAGTTATATATGGAAAATAATAATATAAAGTACCTAATTAATATGAAAATAAATTTAAAAGATAACTATTTGCAAAAAGGACCTGATTATTTATAATATTCAATTTACTATTTACACTCTTTCTTATTTCCAAAATTTCTAATTTATCAAATTGTGATTCTGTATAATTTGTATGTAAAATTTGTAAACCCTTATTAATATCAAAAGAATGACCCGTAGCCAAAAGATGGTTAGCAAATTCAGAATAATTATTACTATTTAAACACCTTAAGTGTTCTTTAATTCTAATTTTAAAATAATTTAATTTAATTTATATTAATTTTAAAAGATGTATAATATATGAAAGAAACCGATTTAAAACATATGAACATTCAAAAGAAAGAAATTCGTGAAAATTGCATTGCATAGAGTGATAACTTAAGCCAGGTCATAGGCCTGGGCAACCCTATAAACTAAATGTTTCTGTGAAACTTCTATAATCGATCTCAATTGCAAAAAAATATAATTAAATATTTCATTTTATTTCTACCCTGATATTTTTTACAATATATATGTGGGATAGAATTAGGCCGAAGATAACTTATTATTGCGTGCCTTCGAAAGAATTGAAAGACTACAAAATCAATAGTCGCCGTTGCTAACCAGGCCGGATACCAGTTTCTTGCAACCAAACGATTTCCTTCCAGGCACCGTTATGCGTTCTGGTGCGTTCCGTACACCTGGTCACCCCGACAGTTCCTTATACTGCTGAGATCGCTGTCCATACAGATGATTGATGGAAGCTCTGTCCCAGACATAACGGATCGGGTATTGTGCGTCGACAATGTTTCCCGACCGCAGTCGAACATTTCTCCGAGACGGTAGAAACGAAATCTCGTCATGGTCATTATCAATTAAGCTGATTAACGTCCCGGCGACGATAAAAAACCCCGGCAGCCTTATTAATCTCACTTATATTAATTGATTTCAAAACTTGACAAGACGTGTAAGTTAAATGACATTGTTAACCTGAAAAACCTGTTGAATTTCACACACAGGTTGCTGATAAGATCTAATTTGAGATGAAACACGCCATTTAGTGAAAAGAACGCTTATTAATTATTATGCAAATTAATTAATTATATAACAAGTAAACCAGAAAAAAAATTGAAGACATGATTTCATACCCTTTCCTTGGATACATTCGTAATCGATTTTTTTTTAACGTCAACGCAATGTTCGAAGGTCTTTTAAAGATTTAAACAAATTTTCGTTCTTCCAGTGATGTAATTATACATTTTAATTATAATTATACACTTACTAATGACCAAGCCATGTCGACAATGATTTAATAATGTGTAGTCATCCATAAATGTTGAGAGTTTCACAGCTCTAGCTAGTCTGGAAGTTGGTGAAAAATCAATTATAAGATTCCACCACAACAAACAGACAGAGAGTAAAATAAAAGCATGTAAAGGGAACGATTTATTCTGGCGGAAGGGGGTAGGTATTTTGTGTGTCTTTTATTTTATTAATTATTAATGCCCTAGTGGGCTTTTTAGATGTACAGCATTAGTATTTTATCCATATCTAAAATTATTTCTTTTTAAAATAAAGTATAGAAAGTTTTGCAATTTCAGAAAGAAAAAGGAATTTGAACTCGGGTATCAGATGCTTAACATCATCACTTTCACCGAATCTTTTCCTCTCCGCTCAATATTACCGTCACAACCACCTTTACACCGTATACATACACAAAGCGAGACGTAATGAAAATCGATCTTTAACGTTGCCATATAATTTACGGCTAGTGCGCTCATCAACAGCAGCACTCCGTTTACCACTCTGAAGGCTTTGTTTCTCTTCCACGGGTCCAGAACCGCCCCCTCGATCCAACCCCTTTCTTTACACTTCCGCACGTGAGATAAACGCCGCAGAGCAAACTCTGCAAGATAGATCCGTCTTCTCTGACCCTCCTAACCCAAGGATGAGATTGATGAATGCAGCGGGGAATCTTTAATAATCTCCCACTACTGTTCGCCGGTTTGAAAAATGATCGGATGCAAGTTCCCGATTGATTCGACCGCACGTTTTCTTACTCCACACTGACTCCCATTTGGTTTAACATCATTAATTTACGTGGCAACACAATCGTCATGTAACACATTTATTTCAATCGTGAGATATTCTATAAATTAAAATAAAAAAAAATTATTTTGGAAATTAAAAAGACAGCAAAATCCAAAAAAACAAATGTTTTGAATGCAGTCAACGAGTTGCTAATTTAACAAAATAAATTTAAAAAACTAAAAAAAAGTAAAATGAACTGAATTCTAGATTTTACGTATCTATCCCTTTCAAAACCATGTTTTCTATGAATTTATTGCAAATATTTTTTTTGATAATGTTGTAATATATAAATTAATTAAAAATTTCATAAAAAACATATAAGGTGAATCAATTAGAAAGACAAACACAAAAGACAAGCTTTCGTAAAAATATTCAATCAAAAGAACCGAGACGTATAGGGGTGTAGCTAGTAGCAAAAGCGTTGGGGAGTCTCCTTGACCTGATTTTGATTAAAAAATATTTTTACATATCGGGTGAAATATCAACAGTGAAAAAGATAAGACACATTAAGGTTTGCAGTTTTTTCAACATATCTGATCTTCTGTAACACGTTGTAGTATCATAGAAGCATCTTATCTATATCGAATATTGAAAATACATTCGCTTTTATACAAGTCAAAGTGATTAAAATAGTGCACAATTTTATCCGTGAATGCAATGTTGACTGTAGTGTGGTAGATAAAATAAAGAAAGGTGGTTTGGTCATGTGGAACATACGAACGAGGAAAGGATGGTTAAGAAAATATATGAGGCGAGTGTTGAAGGCAACAGAAATAGAGGGCGTCCGCGAAAGACCTGGCACGATCAGATACAACAAGTGTTTGGGGATGGCCCCGTTAAAAGCCGCAACAACCGTAGAACTTGTATGAGAAGATGTACGAATGTGGCCGAAGCAAAAGTGGTGTGCCAAGATTGAAGAGTGTGGCGTTCAATCCTCTCTGCCTACCCCTGCGGGGAAACGTTAGTTTAAAATTTAAATCAGATTTTAATTACAAATGTTAAAACTACACCTATCGATGAGAGGTTATGTCATTCTCAAAGCTTGATTAGTATAATGGAAAATCAAATATAGTAATAACACAGTTTTATTCCGTCCATTTTTAACATTAAAGATCTACTTCAAAACACGTCACTAGCATTAACCACGCGATGACTTCATGTTTCTGATTTAGCGCATCAAAATATCACAGTACCCCATCGATCATCCTAATAGCGCGCATAAGTGGCAAAAATAAAATGGATAAGTGCAATAGAGCCCGCCGTCCCCATTATGTAACCGTTCATCGGGCATTATTACATGAAACAATAAAATATACTTCATTATGAGCCGATAAAAGATCGAAGGTTAGACTGGCGGCAGGTACCACCGCAACAACCACACATTCTTCGCAGAGGCTTTCAACGGACAATATGCAAATCATACCGGATTGAAAATGAACTGCAGAAAATCGATCGACAATATTTCAAAGATTTTAAGGTTACAAATATTTTTTTGTATGATATACCCATGTATAATTACAATTGGAAATACATTTTTTTTTAAATTTAATTTTTTTTTTTTTTACATCTCAGACCCACAAAACATCACAATGATATTTGTCTGTAGGTGCATCAATATATATATATAAATAAATTGTAGTTACCAGAAATACATTCATATTAATTAATTACAAAAGATCTTATAAACTCAAATACAAATCAACAATACAAGAAACAATACAAAAATTACCAAAATCAAAATAAGTCTCTTTTATTTAGTAACATATTCATTAATTCTGTATTTTGCCCATTTTTATTAATATCCATTTTGACACGACACGGGATTTTATTAAATATTTTTGGTATGACATATTTTAATGTTCTTTGTCCATATTTATTTATGACCTTCGGTATTCGTAAGGATGTAAATATGAATTAAATTTTTGCTTTCAGATAACGCCGCTAGGGTGGCGATTATTGCTTTTAACTTTGTTTTTAACTTTTTTTTAAATGTTGGATGAATGACGATATCTAATTAGCAGCTTGTTGGTCTTGTAACCACAACATTCGCCTCGTGATCCAAAGGTCGCGGGTTCGAACCTCACTCCAGACTAGCAAGTTAGTCCTATTGTCATAGCACTAGCGTTTAGCTTAGTTTGAAAATAGTAAGAATATTAATGTGACACGTACTCCGTGTTCGCATCTCTAATTAAATTAAAAAATGTTTTCTGAGAGATGTTACATATTGAAAAACACGTTAGTAGGGAGATTTAAAAATATAATGTATGGAACAACCGTAGATATTGTCCCTACTTTAAATGAATAGAAAAAAATAAAAAGATGGTGATACTTTTTTTATTTGAATGTAAAATTTATATTTTTCTTTTATTAATACACATTTGTCTATATTTTTTTTATATACAAATCTTGCAGAACTGCATATGCAGTTTTGTGTGCAAAAAAACGTAATAGAATTACATTTTATATTTTAAAGAATAAATAGTTAGAAATACTTGTTGAGAATAAAATATTATGAATATATACTATTGTATATTGCTATTACTTTGTGTTTATTCATAATGAATATATTTAAACCAATTAACTTTGTTTATCACCACTTGATTTTTGGTAAAACCATCCGGTTTCGGAAACAACCTTCCTTCGTCGGGGTATATTTAATAAATATTATTACGAAAACATAACATTAAAGCTAACACCATATTTCACGGGTCATTGTAATATTTCATTAAAATTCTTTCTATTTTGTTTTTTATTATTCATTATTTAGGTCAGATAGTAAGTTAAATAGTTTAGAAATAGTGTACTATTTGTGTTGTTTATCTGTGTGGTAATATGTCCTTCGCGTATACTTCCAGTTATTATCTTTTCCATTGTTACAGTCAGTGTCTTTTTAATAATAATGGTTTGTCTCCAAAAGCCGATTAGGAAATTCCGAAAAGTTTTTTGCGGTTCGACTCACGGGAAAGGCGGCGTCGGTTGGACGCAACTGGCCCACCTTGCGCGGAGACCCGGCCCACAGAATTTGTGTGGAAAATGAGGCATCAATCACAGCGGAGGTGGTGCAGTGCGCATCTCCGAGCGGCATGCAGCGTCACGCGGAAGGATATCTGGTCTGCCGCATAACAATTTGCATCATCAGAGAGGCGTGCGATATTACACCTCCAGGAGGTCGTGGGAAGAGTAAGTGGAAATGAAAACAACTGAGCACGCACGGGGAGAACGAAATAGTCATCATCTTTATTCGCCAACTTAATGGTTCAATTTAAATAATCACTTTTTTTGAGCATCGAAAAAAGTGATAGCAAAAAAATCAGACACACTATTATATTCTTAATAATGAATAATTGGCCAGGTAGATATCTCAGCTATGTTCGTTAACCAGCTTGATATGCCGCGTACTTTGTAAATGGAGGCAATCCAAATACTTAAAAAAAAATGGTACATTTTATATTATTGATGGATTTGGCGTCAAAGTTTATAATTCATAACGAGTAATAAAAAAACAAAACTATTTGATTTAATTTTAATAAGGGGTGTAATAATAAAGTGTGTAAAAAATTTAAAGTTAAAAAGTTCGAGCAACCATGACCAATAGTCAAAAGTAATTTTTTTCAATACTTCTGAATACAAAAAAATATTCACTTCAACACAAAAGTCAAATAAACTGATAAACCTTCCAAAAAAATCTAATGCAAATTTCTAAATGGTTTTTGTCTTTTTATTAGACTTATATTGGAGCAAAATAATTTTTCATATTCGATATGAGTCACTGTAATGATAGTCCAACGTTTTATAGAAAGCAAGTAGACAGTCGTTCGGAAAATTGTCAGACACACGTATTCCGGATGACAATACAATAATCATTCATTGATTTTATAAAATCAGTTTAACTTTTAAAAAAATAATGTAAAACTCTGACGCGTTATTTTATCGGACATCATCCCTACGTGTCGGTGACGTCCGTCGGCTCGTATTATTATAAAAGTGAGTTTTTGAGGTTTATTGCATTCGGAAAAGAAACACGACGAACACTAAAAAGTAGAAAATAATATTATATTACAAAAAAAAAAAATTAACAGACACAATCAAGCATAATAATTTCGTTGTCTGTCAGTCCGTCCGTCCAAACTTCGTGTAACGTTTGTAATTTCGTTTAAATTTACGGTTAAAAAAAAAAAACAAATTAAACAGCCGGAGGTAAGGCACGAACCAAGGCCGCGCGTATGCCAGCGCGGAACACTATCGGTGTTGCCACCACTGCATATCCACGACCCGCCAAAAAGATCCTATAAATGGGACTTAGCAAAGACGCGAACCATTGTTCCATCATTTTTGACGGGCAACAACTAGTAGATACTAAAAGCAATCTCAGTATATGCGTGTGTCAACACACTCAAAAGCCAGGTGTATTTTTTAAATATAAAATAAATAAAAATTAATATAAAATATGCGACGGTACTTGATATAATAAATGGCACGCGAAGCATGACATACCTCAACATTGGTACAGCGACAGCGAAACAAGACATTATTTTTGTTATCGTCATCCGGGAAGAGTCATTACGAGAACCATTAATAACCACAGCATCACCTTCGTCTGATTGGCATTCCCGACTGATTGGCAATTAGAAGAATATTTTGAGTTTGTTCAAATCTTTCAGAACAGTGCTGGATTTATGTCACAGAGACATTATTAATCAATTAGTGTATATTATAGATATCTCACAGAGACGAAACTGTATTAATTATGGGAAAGTAGGTATAGAAGTCATTTGGGTGTAACAGGACTTATGACCTATAAAACGTTTCGTCTCTGTGAGATATCTATAATATACACTAATTGATTAATAATGTCTCTGTGACATAAAATCCAGCACTGTTCTGAAAGAATTTGAACAAACTCAAAATATTCTGAATGTAAATACTGGTAAAAAAGGAATTTAACAAAAATTGGAAATAATATTTCCTGGCGTATCCCTAGTGTAATGCAAGTATTCGGATGAATTTCATTACACACAATAAAGCATATTGCTCCCAAAATTCCGTAAATCAATTGTAGATTTTCTCATTAGCGACATCTGTGGGGATTTAGGGGAATGAAAATGGCTTTGTACAGGCCGCATGGAAAAGGCGCTTACAACTCATATATGAAAGCTTCACGCAATTTGAACATATATACAACTTCCAAAAAATGAATAAGCATGGTATATTCTATCATGGGTGGAAATGGCGAATGTTACAATTGTGTAAAGTGATCACTTAAGCCAACCATAAAAAGACAGGTCATAAGTCCTGTTACACCCAAATGACTTCTATACCTACTTTCCCATAATTAATACAGTTTCGTCTCTGTGAGATATCTATAATATACACTAATTGATGGCAATTAGAAGATTCACACGCGAATGATCAACAATGATTTTTCATAACTAGAACTTAAAACGCTTCGTTTTGTTGATTTTTAAAAATAAATACACCACTGTCGCAAAACAAGATTGCAGACGAGAAAGGAAACATAAATTTCATCGCATCAAGTTCGCGATTAAAAAAAGCAAATGGATTCTCGCGTACTCAAAATACCATTCGGTTCGCCCCTAAACAATAAGAGGCTCCCGCGCTAATTGAAGGCGCTATAAGCGAAGTTTATAGCGAGTCACATATCGCATAAAGTGGCTGCAGTCCCTATTGGGAGAGCGGGGTGCGCGGCTGCGCTGGTCGGAGCAATAAAGTTGGTCGCCCAGGACTCAGATAGCCTTGCGAGGCGAGCATCCGCAATTATTATCAAAGGTTCTACGGCATCGGAAGTAGGGCTGCCGATAATTGTGTACAAGTGCATTTAGCACTGATTTTTCGTTGCAATATATAAAAAGACCACATCTACCATTAAAGAAGAAGCACTTAACAAGAAAATTAGAAAAAAAAAAAATTTTTTTTAGAGAAATTTAAAATAAATTAAATTATAATAAATATTATTATTATGTTCTACGGGTTAACTATTTTTAGGTGTTACAGCTGTTTTGGCTTGTAAAGCCATTATTACGTACAAACGTGGATATACCACATATAAACGACTTGTTTATAAAATTTTAAGTTACCCCTTTCCCTTTAGAGTAATTAGAAATTTGTGGTGAAGCCCTATATTAATGTTCGTTTTTTCCCGGGCACTTATCATTTAAGGTGCCTCGGTTAATTCATCCTATCCTATATAGGATGAATTTACTTGAGCAACTAGAAATAAATAAATATAAAAAGGATCCAAATATTAAACTTTTAAATGATCTTCTCTCCACTTCTCAATATCTTTAAAAAACTCAAAATCAAGGACATAATTAAAATAATATTTATAAATAAATAAAAAGAGTAGCTTGTTGGTCTTATGGTTAGGACACTGGCCTCGTGATCCAAAGGTCGCGGGTTCGAACCTCACTCCAGACTAGCAAGTTAGTCCTATTTTCATAGCACAAGCGTTTAGCTTAGTTTGAAAAATGTAAGAATATTGATGTGACACGTATTCCGTGTTCACATCTCTATTTAAAAAAAAAATAATAATAATACTTGCATAATTAGCAAAACGTTAACCGAGGCACGTTTAATGATAAGTGCCCGGGAAAAAACGAACATTAATATAGGGCTTCACCACAAATATCTAATTACTCTAAAGGGGAAGGGGTAACTTAAAATTGTATAAATAAGTCGTTTGTACGTGGTATATCCACTGTTTGATCATGGTCTTGCAAGCCGAAACAGCTGTAACACCTAAAAATAGTTAACCCGCAAAACTTAATAATAATATTTACTAAAATTTAATTTATTTTAAATATTGCTAAAAATAATTTTGAATTTGTATTTCATATTAGTTCTAAGTTATCTATTTATCTCCCATATATTTACTTTTATTTAGTTGTCGTCTATACTTCAATATTTTATTTTTAATTATTTTCAACAAATAGTGGTGAAAACAAAGTATATTCTTATCAATCAGATTCGTATTTAGATTAAAATCATAAAAAAAGGTATAAAAGATATTTAAAACAATCGTTTACTTAATTGAAAGAGTTAAACATGGTCAAAAAATTACGCAATGAATGTAAAAAAAGTGATATACAAGATATCTTAAGATTTGATGCTTGTGGTAATCTTTTTAAAGGTATAGAATATTTTATTTTAATTTAATTTTATTTTCATTTATTGGTTTTCTTACAGCCATATAATTAATCAATCTTGAAAAAAAACCAATAATTGATGTACAGAGTTTTGGGCCAATTACAAGAAAACACATATATACAATCGATAAAAAATTAGAAAAAACATGTCCAATAGTGAGTTTGTGTGAGTGTGTGTATTTGTGTGTTTATTTATTTATTTTGTTTTGGGAAAAGTTAACAGCAAAACAATCTTAAAAATTTTCCACTGAATTTAAAAATTTACTTTAACATACATTAATAGCGAATGGAGAGGGTGGAGGGGAATGTGGGACGGGAGTAGAAGGGAAGATATAATGTACAAATTAGTTTGGGTGCGGTAGTGTAGATATTAGGTATATATATTAGGTATATATATTAGGTATTCATTATCATTCACTTTACGATGAATGTATTTAGATGAAAAACTAAACAAGACACGAAGAATGTCGCTGGAATCGTTTCAAAGTGGGCAATATATTTTGGTATTTAACATAAAAAAGGTTCAATTTTCAAGTAAGGTGACATTTCTTTACCAGAAAATCTATCACTGAAAATAACAAAGGAGCGTCATTATAAAGCCGTCACGACTTGCCGAAGGAATGACAATGCAAATAAAAAAGGGCTTCTGTTCAGATGTCAAGAAACAAAAAAAACAGCTCTGTAGGCAGAGACAGACAGACACACAGTAGGTACTATTTACGATACGGCATTAATTATTTCATAGCAATATTTTTAGATGTAATCATGTGTTTATACGGAAAACTTGTATGCAAGTATTTATATTATACGCAGGGCATATGACCTGTATGAGTTGGCTTAAGTGATCACTCTACACAATTCACCAGTTCCATCGTAAGAACATCCATACATTATGTAACAGAGCTAGTCCACAATACTTTACAGGTGGATTCCTGCCTTCATTATGAGTTGAAAATATTTACACAACTATGACCTTATATCAATAGTTAAGGAGATAAGCGACATCACAGTTTGCATTTTTTTCCTCAATATTTCTCACTTATTTTTTGCAAAGCGTTCGAGTATCATCACAGTAACCAATATCTAATATGAAAAATTAATTCCCTTTAATACAAGTCAAAAAAAATGATGAAAACCTTCCGATTCCAATTGTAATTTTTCAGGGTTTTTATTATTTAATTTACTTTTATTGAAACGAATGAATTTTTCGTAATCGATATAAGTAACTGTAATGATATTTCAACATATTGTAAAAAATAAGTCACAAATATTGAAAGAAAATGTACATTTTGATATTGCGTAACTCCATAACTATTGATATATGTCAGGTTGTTTAAACATTTTCGACTCAAAAATCAAGGCAGGAATCTACCTGTAAAGTATTGTGGACTAGCTCTGTTACATCCTGTATGTTCCAAATCTGAAACCATTCGTGTATTTAAAATCTATGTATACTATTTCATGAGAAGAACTACAGATGTCTCCAGCATAGTCGCTTTAAATATATTAAAGGTTTGGAACATATATAGAACATTAAAAAAATGATAAATTACGAATATTCTTACGATGGAATCGGTAAACGTTACGTTGTTCAGAATGATCACTTAAGCCACCTCATAAAGGTCGTAAGCCCTGAGCTATCCTATAAAAATACTTCCATACACATTTATCATATAAATAGCTCATCTGAGACAGATATTGTTTATCTTAGTTAATATTAAATAGCAGGTGTAATCGTATATTTTTGAAAAAAAATAGAAATCAAATATTAATGCTGCAGATTCTTGTGATATTCGTATATCAAAATTTAAATACTACGATAAAAACTGCGATAGAAATATTACGAAATATATATTGTATTCCGATTTTTTTTCCAACTAATCGGTCGCGTAAGTCATGCTGCGATGTTCCCACTGCACGCCCCTGTTAAATAGCAGTTTAAATTAAACGTAAGATATTATTTTTGTAAGAAATCGCTAACCCTGCTCCGATCATGTTTTATGAAGTGGATTTGCCCATTTGATAGGCGGTATCGGGTGCGTGAGAAATGTAATACTAGTTAACCATTGGTTCTCGGATCATTAGATATCTGGACGACACTAGTTTATACGTAGGGCAGTTACATTACAAGAAACAATAAAAAAAGGTCGGTCGCACCTACACAAAAAGCTTGTTACGAAACTGTAAGGACAATTGCACTGGCAAAATATACGGGGTATCTCGTAGCTAGTAGCGCAAATTTCAGAGAGTTTTATTTATTCAATTTTGAATAGAAAATATTATTTACACTTTGGTTGAAATATTGGCATTTTATTAATCAAAATTCCTAACGCATTTTCTGTAAAACGTTGGAATATCACAGCTCTGTTTTATATGGAATATTGAAGATTCATTTGCTTTATTAAAAGTCAAATAAAATGACAGTAACCTTACAAAAATTGGTTTCAATCATTTATCAAAGCGAATGAATTTATTATACTAGATACAAAATACTAGTCTAACATTTTACAAAAGACCAGAAATACTGAAAACAAATGCTAACTTTGATGTCGCTTATCTGTCGACATTTTACCCAAAGTGTAAAGAATATTTATTATTCAAAATTTAATGAAGAAAACTACCCCTAAGTTTTTTCTACAAGTAATGCGACACCCTGTATATTAACTATGAACAATATATGACACGTTTCCTAGGAACTACCATATAACTATTTATTTATATTTTTTTTATTTATAATTATAATTATAATACACGTTGTACACTAATCGGCCCGGAAACATGGTGATAATTCAATAGTGTTTTTATACTAAGTTTTATTTTTAGTAAAACAAATTAATCTATACATAGCTGAATCTAAACATAACAAAGATGCGTATTATATACAGTTATTTCAATGAGTTTAAACTCGCTCTGAACAAATAATTTGCGATGGATAGATTTGTTTTGGCGTTTTTCTTTCTCGATAGCATCGAGGTTTTTCAGCGTTTTTTAATGAAATATAAGTGAATTTGACATTAATGAAAACAAGAATCGCGAAGCCGGTTATTAAAATAAGTTATGTTATTATAAAATTGTACACTCAAATAAAAATCTCACAGATAATAATGAATTAAAATTACAGAATAGGTCAGTAGACTAAAAGGGGTTGAATTTGTTTATGGATGGTGCTGTCAGCAGATATTCCCGTAAGATAAAGGGGATATTAGATACGCTTTGAAAGGGGAAATCAATATGCAGCTGATATGATCGGAGGGAGTGCCCCGGGTCACGGCTCCCTGCCGGGGTTATCCCGCGGATCTGCAACATGGAGAACTAAAACATGTTGGGCGATACACTGTGCGCTTCAGATATTGTCTAAGTAAATTCGTTTTTATTGCTGGCGTGAAATGCAATCTCAATACCGTATCGGAGTATCGCTAACGGATTGTGTTCGGGATTCCGAGTCGTGTCTGGACCACGAGGACGAGATCACAACTCCTCGGGATAAGCGGTCCAGCTACCACGTGCGCGGCGGTGCGACCGCTAATGGTGTAATGTGATAATCACATTGTACCTATGTCACAGCGCTCAACGTGTGTCACCAGTGTTACACATTTTATAGGGCGGATGACGTTGCGGTTTTTAAATGTGTTACAGGAATGGAAAAGGAAGTTTACATATTTTGATAGAAGAGGGCTCATTTGAATATTTACATTATATTTATTACCTTGCGTAATAACATACTTATATAATTAATGATTCGTCATTTTGGCACAATATGTGAGTTGTATTATTGAAGTTATAATAGAATGAGGTGGAGTTAAAAATGACAGGGAAAAGAGGGTAAATGGGAATGATATTGCGTGGAATGTATATGATACGGACGGACAGGAAGCTCGACTTACCTGCCGCAATATTTTTCTTCCTCCAGATGAATCGAGATCAAAACTGACATATTGGCGACACTACTTTCAACACATTTACACACATTCCGTGATGCTCGGAAGCTGTCGATAAATTCCAACGATATGGTAGAATCACTCGATGATGAGAATGCTTCCGGAGACAGCGACAGATAATTTGAGGTAGCGATGAAAACGATCGTCGAGCTGTAGGTTTTGAAAGAAGCTAAGATGGGTAGGACAAAGAAGAGGGAGGGAGGTCGTGACTTTAATGCCAACAATATTAAGATTCGCGAATATTGAGCCGATTCGAGCGTCATGTGTGGCAGATACCGAACATAACATACTTTTACGTGTGTGAATTTCAGCTTAAAATCAATAAGTAGTGATTGTGTCCTAGCGGCATATAAATCAAAACACACGACTTTTTATGCCTAAAACTTTTTTTTTAAAAATGTTGAAAATGTTTATTTTAAATAATTCTTTAGTGAAAATATTTTTGGCCAATGTGCAAGTGTTCTCGAAAAATGCACCACGATACAGAGTATTATTTATTATATAAAGAGAATTAAATATATTTCGGCCGCGTGTCACGGATATCAAAAAAACGCTACCTAGTACAGCGTGGCGTCTAGATTGCGTTAACACATAGAGAATTACGTATTCATATAATATAAAATATTATATATACCTACACTAAATTTAGTCCATCAACAATTATGGGAAAAAATAATACCTATTCCAACATTTTATCTCAAAATCAACATAATTATTAAAATCAATTAAAAATGCACAATATATACTTTTATGTGCATTTATTTTACTATGCAAGTGCTTAAATAATTAATAAATGCGTGTTAAGTACGTGATAGATACATGCATAAATGCATATGCTGGATGTAGAAGGTAATTATTAGGGAATCTTAAAAGCCTTAATTTATTTTGAAACTTTAAATAAATAATTAAAATTAAATTGATCACTGATGAATTATCTATAAATCACAAATTTTTCTACCGTCTATAAAAATCGATACCTGGCAGGATCTCCTCGGAGGTTTCTGAGAAGATTGTAATTATAAAGATATCCGTTCCCGACGGGAAAAACGTTTTGCAGATTTTTTTCGACAGATGTCATCTAAATTTATTTAAAATACAACGGACAACTTGCAACCTCACAAACGAAATGCGACATCATTAAAATTAAGGCAGAAATCAAACTGACGAGACGAAAGGCATCGGCACGAAGTACACGGCGAAACAAGCGCAGCAAACGGGCGTTTAGCTCGCGTCCACATCAAACGCGGCCAGTCTCCCACGCGAGGGTCGTCATCCCGGCTCGCGAGGCTCTCCGTCTCCGGCCTGATGGAGACCTCAGGACTCCACTCCGCAGCGGCCTGTTAAAAATGATTCAATCAACGTCATCCTCGTCCTGGCGCGGCGGTCGTGATCCGCCAGGAGGTGGCGCAGCCGACTATTAAGGAGACCAGGAGAACAGGAGAATGCACACAGCCCCGGGAGGGGAAGCTTCGCGGGAAATCTCAATGGCTACGAGAACATGTTAATTTCTCTGGATAACGGACGGTGTTAGACGTCAACCAGGGATGACGGAGACAGGAGGAAGATTGCGATGAGGCTTTTAGCGACCGAGATAGGCACTAAATGCGATTTAAATTGAGGGGTACCGCAAGATATTCGACGAAGCTATTTTTTATATGGGAATGTAGGTATGAACTAGACAAGCATTACGAAACCTTCACGAAATACCAAAAACTAAGACAACACATGGACAGAAAAATTACTCATACATAGGGCCTAAAATATTTGACATATTTAAAACAGACTTCCCGACAATCAGAATGTACTCAATTAATAAAATAAAAGCTTTAGCAAACAACTGGCTTACCTCTAAAGGTAGAACAGCAACCGAAAATTTACTTACTGTAATTGCATAATAATGTCTATAAATAAAAATATATACCTATATAAATAAACAAATTAATTAAGGAAAATAAAAAATAATCTTAAACAAAACTTAAACCCTATTTATATTAAACAATATTCTACACATATTTACACTTGGACTTATGACTCACTCAACCTATCACTAACATTGCACTTGATACATTGTAGATACATAATCATTACCTTATGAAAACAAATATAATTGACGAATACAAAAAAATATTATAATTGTGTTCTATAACGCCACTCTGGGACAGGCGTAGCCTAGTAGAGTGGCATAATCCACAAATATAACAACAACAAAAAAATTGTGTAATCTTATCTTATATTTTTATTGTTAAATTATTATTAAGTACCTATATATTGTAAACAAGGATTTTTTGAAATAAATAAATAAAAGTCTTTTGGGTGTTTATAAGGCTTAGGACCTACATATAATACGGCTGGCTTAAGTGATCAGTTAAGATGATAATTCCGCCTATTGCATAACAAGTTTCACGTGCGAGTTGAATTTTTACCACCATCTGTGGATGAGATGCTTCATCCCCATACAGTACAGGTGTCGGCCTTGGTAATGAGTTATATATTTTTTGGTTAGACTTTTTAAAGCAAAATTATTTTTATATATACTTGACTATCTCCTAAATTGTTAACATTTACCTACACTAGAATACGCCCGAAAATTAATTAAATAAAATTTAGGTAGAA